>JANHFT010000817.1:2996-17468 GCA_032467955.1 Pseudoxenodon macrops | reverse complement strand
GCGCCTTGCGTGCCCTCAGAAATGGCTCCGTGTGCCACCTGTGGCACGCGTGCCATAGGTTCGCCATCACTGCTCTATGTTTGATAGAAAATGCAGATTTTTTATAAATTATCTGGTGGTATCTTTGACATGTTGTGGTATACTGAAGAATATCTTAGACTCTCTGGCAGTGCTAAAATGAATGAAATGGAGAGGAGTGACCAAAGATTTCAAACATATGCCTTATTTAAAATAATATAAATCCATAATTCATTGTCCCATAATTCTCGATGATCAATGATTGTATATATTCAATAATGACCTTAATTATTAGTTACTATATTGATTTTTCTGATTACATTTAGAGTTCTTTTGCTTATAGCATTGTTTCTCAATCTTGACAATATTAACATGTTGGACTTCAGTTCAGATTGAGGAATTCTGGGAGCTAAAGTCCACTTAATTTTTAATATGACTTAATTTTTTTAAAATACAAAGTTAAAAGATAAAAGAAAAAAGATTAAAAAAAAGAAAGTAAAAGGTGAAAATGGAAAAATAAAAGAGGAAAAAAAGAAAAATAGGAAAAACGACTTCTAACTTTCTTTGGTACAGATATAAGTAAAAAAATACACCAAACTCATACTGTAGGGTTAATATTTGTCAACATTATTTCCATAATCTTATATAATTTTAATCACCAAATCTCTAAATTAACTTCATTTTTTTCATTTTCTTGAAAAAAAGTCCAAAAATGGTTTCCACATAGAAATAAAATTTATTAAATCCTTCTTTCATAAACGCTGACAATTTCACCATCTCCACCCATTCCATTAACTTCACCAACCATTTGTCCATGATAGGTGTTTGTAAATCTTTCTACATTTGAGCATGTAAAAATCTTGCTACGCATTTTAAAGTTTCCAAGACTGAGAAATATTAGCTTATAGAAGATTTGTAGAGGCTTACATTAATAACAATGATACAATTAAAAGCCAGTATTCATAAAAGAGGCTTATCCAAAATTTTAGAACTATGTGAAAGAGTACTGGTAGGACACTGTTAAAAACTTGTTAAGATAAACATGGTTTGAATTAATGTTTACAGTATGTAATGGAAGTGCCAGCTGAATCTCAACCAGAATGATTTGCCTTCATCATCAAAAGGCCTTATTTGTCATGCCCAATCACCTTGACCTACAAGGATTGCCCAACTTGTTTTCTTTCTATATTAGCAGCATATTAAACCTCATTGCTGACATCTCAGCACTATTGTGATAAACACAATAATGAGTGGTAGTAACTTTTTTTTAGTCATTCTTCAAAATCTTTTTTTTATGGCCAAAGTCTTCAGAGAATAGTGATGCCATGACATCAATGACTTTTTGCCATTCCTCTTTTATTTTGTTTTGTTTTGCTTTGCTTTTGAATACTTAAAAAAGTGCCAACTCTCTATTGGAGGCTTACCAAACCTATTCAATTTGATTTTTTTCATCAAAAAGATAGATGATGTGCTGCCTATATTTGGTAATTTGCTGTTTAATTGCAGAGCCTCCTATGGGTTTGAATGAAACAAAAAGTATTTGCATACCACATATGATTGTAAATCATAATTATCTGTATCTGCTTTTCCCATTACATTTTATTTATCCACCTGTTTCCACCTTGGAAAGGTATAGAAGAAAATATATTAGGAAAAAATCTGAAGCATCCTCATCATCTCATACAGTAAACTTTATCTGGTGCAATATTCTTTTGACAGGCAGATGTGGGAGTAGCTTCCTACCCAGGAAGCATCAGTGCAGTGTGGCAAAGTCAGATTACTTGTCAACATCCATTCTGTTATATGCACATTTTGAAAAAGCCTATCATGTTTTGCTGTGATGCATTAATTCCGAATCAAGACAATTCCGAAAATAACACCTCTATATTATCATTGCTAAAGTAACAACATAGGCTGAAGTTTAAGGTTCTCCTCAAGTTTTCCTTTAAAAGATTGTTTTTTCAGCTTTATTACCACCACCGCCACCCGCAAATTCATGTACATATTCCTGACTCCCTCAGAAATCACTTTGTCTGTGTCTGATTACTGCAGGCAGCCAGCAACACGACAGGACTTGCTTGTTTACATAGCTCTGAGGGTTATGACAACATATCAGAATGTACAGGTGCCATGAACTGATGCAGGATCCAATTATGATCACCAAAACGGACAGTTTAATAAAGAATTCCTGAGTGTTCAAATGTTCATAGCTTTCAATATGCTTCGAAAAATAATCTGCTTAGTTTCTTTTGTCTCTTTCAATTGAAGTATTTTAAAGTATTTTAAAAACAAATGCAAAACAGTTGTGTTAATTGAAAAAAAAATCTCATAAAACATGTGGTTAACTGCAATTTCCTCATAATTGCAGCAGATGTGCTGCCAAGTCCAAGATTATTGCAAAACACTTTTGTTATGCTTTGGCCCGTTCAAGGGTATTTTAGCCCATCCTTGTAATATCAGGCGATGGTCTGGAAGGTATTGTTCACAGTTAGAATAGATTACAGGCCTATGTTCTAATGCTGTTTACAAAAATGATGCAGATTCCAAATGTATTGCGATGTGACCAAATGTTTGGAAGCTAATCGTTAAAAAAAAAAATAGTGGAAGAAAAGTAGAAAAATAGAGAACAAAAGAGGAACTTCTACTTATAGCAATAGCACTTAGACTTATATACCACTTCATAGTGCTTGACAGCCCTTTCTAAGCATTTTATACAGTTCGCATATTGCCCCCTACAATCTGGGTTCTCATTTTACTGACCTCAGAAGGATGGATAGCTAGTCAATCTTGAGCCACTTAGAATTGAACTCCTGGAGTTCAATTCTAGCCTTCTCAAGGCTAACCTGCAGTGAACAGGTTAGCCTGCAGTACTGCATTATACTTGATGGGATCAGTCATTCATTTTCTGGATATCAGTGACAATAGCAAATGTAGCCTATTGAATATTTGTAGTTAAATAATCATGAACACTTGGATTTATTTGTGCTAAACACATACAGAATCTGCAAAACACAGATTTCATTTCATTGATTAGCACTGATGATGTTACCTACAGTAGTTTGGGTAATGAAACATCTGCAAGAAAACAACTGAACTCAGGAGCTAGGGTAGCGCAGTAGTTAGAGTGTAGTACTGCAGGCTACTTCTGCTGACTGCCAACTGCCTGCAATTTGGAAGTTCAAATCTTACCAGGCTCAAGGTTGACTGAAGCTTCCATCCTTCTTAGGTGGGTAAAATGAGGACCCAAATTGTTGGGGACAATATGCTGACTCTGTAAACTGCTTAGAGATGGCTGTAAAGCACTGTGAAATGGTATATAAGTCTAAGTGCTATTGCTATTGCTCAGAGAAGACCAAGGACCCCTCACAGATTTCATTTTATGTCCAGTCTTCTTCAGGCACTAAAAAATCATTCAGTGACAAGCCACACAAGTTGAGAAGCTCAGGAAACAGGAACCATTTAGATTTAGAGAGATATCTTTATCAATTGAAACAGAATCTTGAAAACCTACCAAAGTAATTCTCTTATTTTGTATGATTAAGGCAGAGTTAAGCCTGAATCTCTTTCTCACACTTCCCCAGCATAATGGACTGAATAATATATTTTGTAATGGTTATGTTTTTGTTTTATAATAGAGAATAGGGCAATATAAAGGTATCCATTTTCTGTCATCTATTTGATGCCTGCATTTTTGCAGTCCAAAACTGGTAGCTTAAAGGAGAAAAGTAGGGAAAGATAATTCCAGAAGCTAGAATGACCCAGACATCCAGTATGCAGTGGCTAAGCTGCTGGACTAGGACCAATGGGACCTGCATTCAAGATTCAAGATTACCAACAGTGGAAAGTCACTGAAGGTTCACTTAGGGTCAATCTTTATTCCCAGTCCAACCTGTCTCACAAAAGGCTTGCACAGAAACCTTGAAGGAGGAAGTTGTAAGCTCACTGACTTGAGCTTCTGAAAAGAAAAGAATATACATTATATAAACAAATGTTGCAAATGAACTTTTCCCTCCTTTTGTCACATGACCATGCTGTTCAGTGACAACAGTTCTAGTAGTCCTAGTTGCTGCCATTAAGCGAGGACTGCATGGATCATTAAGCAAGAACCTCACATGACTGTGACTTCTGATTTCCAACTTCCTATCAGCTTCCACATTGACTATGTTTGTGGGAAGTTGGCAGGGAAGGTTGCAAATTGCAATAATGTGACTGTGACATTGCAATGTTGTAATTGTGACCAAAGCATCAAGAGCCTGGATTGTGATTAAATGACCACTGGGATTTTGCAATGGGTAGAAATCCAAGGTACAGTCATAACTCCTCCATGTTCAGCGCCTTCAAAAGTTTGAACAGTTGTTCAATGAGTGGATGAAAACCAAGGACAACATGTATATTTAAGGGCTGAATTTTTTTTAATAAATAATAAAGGCAGATAAGTATGTGATATCCCAACTTCTCATTTCAGTTTATTTATTATTCCATAGCTTGATATTACATTTTTCATGAATTAGATGGGAATCTCAGAAATAGTCACATCAAATTACTACTGATGCAAGAAATTAACTGTTCCAGCATCCCTGTTGGGTAGCAATCTAGCCTCTATTCAAGAGCCTCTAACAAAGATGTGTTTGTTTCTGAAGAATATTCTTCCTGGATGGAAACCATAACCACCAGGGAGGATATGTATGTGAATATGTGTTTTCAATCAATTGTGAACAGCTGCTGGAATGATCTAAAATTATTCTAGGAAATGATGAGTGAACATCATTTCACTGATGTGAATTCAAACATGAATTTCAAACATGAAATATGTTTTTAGGCAGAACCAGTATTTTACTAAAGATTCTCTGCTCAGTGCTTGCATCACAGGGTGTGTGTGTGTATGTGTGTGTGTGTGTGAGAGAGAGAGAGACAGAGACAGAGAAAAGAAAAGAAAAGACAGGTGCATTAATAAAACTGCTAGCAAAAAAAATGTTAACACCTTGAGGGCACTTTATTACAGGGGAATATTGTAAGATGCTGTAATTAAGTTGCTTAGAGTTTTTATGAGGAATAGAATTCTAAAAATTTATCAGTTTTCAGACAATAATGATTCAGCCACATTTTGAACCACTGAACCTTCAACTTTTTGCTTTACTGAAAAGATCTGTTTTCCTGTCTGTTGCTCATGCTGGCAAGGGCAGTGACTGAAAATATGTGTGCAGGTCAGTGCCTGCCTCAAGGTGCTGCTCAGCTTGAGCAATAATACATATCTCAAATTTAGTTACATGTTTTTTTCCTTTTTGCGAGATCGTAGAAAACATGTTTCTGGGTACATTTCATTGTTCAGTAAAAATAATCTGGGGATTTCTTTTCCCTCTTTTCTGTGCATTCCCTACTTCATAGAAATGCTGCATTATATAATCATTAGATAACTAACATCTAATTTGTAAGGCACAAATTACCCAACATATTCACTGCAGCTATATTTTTAAAAAATGCAAATAGTATCAACTGAAAAAGCAGATAATTATTAGAGTTACAGCTGATATGGAAAAGTTGTTTATTCCTTCTTAATGAATTGATGAAAACTCATCTGTTGAACCTTTCTTATTCTGAGAGAAAAGCCCCATTGGTGTCATAGGGAAAAGCCCCACTACTACCAGTTATTTCAGCAGAACAATTTTCATTGCATCTCAGTGAGGGTAGGAGCAGGCATACTATCTAGCTAGTTTATGTAGGCAAAATGGCAAATCTTGAGAAGCACCATAGTGAGACCTGGCACTAAGCTCTCATGCCTACTCCAGACAGCTCAAGCTCTATAATGTCCAGTTATTTTATTCTTCCAGTTATCTGAAGAAAAAAGGTTTCATACTTCACCCAACTCCCTTTCTATTTGGGAGATGAATCTGAATTGCTTCTTATATGACTAGGGGGGAAAAAAAGAAAGCAATGCACTGTTCAGCTTACTATGCCAACATCATCTCCCCCCCACAAGTACTGTAACTAAGTACACACACACATATACGAACACAAATTCTCATAAATACGCACATATAAAGTTACATGTCTAGGAAGAACCTCTCAAGGAATAAGAGAGATTGATAATTGCTTTTCTAGAACAGAATGATAGAAGGGCAAAGCAGCTGGGGGAACTGTTCAGTAGGAAGACATGGGAGTCTTCTGTCTGCAAGAATATTTGCTAGATATTGTCACCATACTTCAGTCTGGACACGATTTTCTCAAACTAGCTTAGAGTAAGCTGATATGAGTATATGGAGATGAGCAGCTTAAGCAGTAAGTGTTGCTATGTCTTAGATGACAGAAAAGGATTGGTAAGAGGAAGAATTGGCCCTATTGTTAGGGTGAGGCAAATGTGTCAAGCAGCAGGTGCTGGAGGGCAAAACCATCAAGGCTCCTCAGCCTCTCTGACTCATTCCCTTTTTTGATGGATGTGGATACTATCCCCTACTCAATGTTGATACAAGATTCAAGTATTAGTCCAATGAGATAGCATATGCAGAACAGGAGAGCCAGTCATTTCATTATTTATCTCAGGCAGAAGAATTTCAGACAGTCTATTGTGGTAGGCATGGAGGAAGAGGTGGACAAAAGCAGCAGCCCAAGTATATGGGCAAGAAACAAATATGACAGACTAAGTCCGTTGAAGAATTGAAAGCAGATTCAGCCCAAAAGTAAGAACCATAACCAGCACAGAGGGAAAACTTGGCTAGAATTGGTCCAGCTTTTCTTCATTTGGATGATCTTCAGATATATTAACTCCCAGTTTTCCCAGCCAACAGGGCCATTGTTAGAATCCTGCAATACCTCTACATTATCTTGGATGTTGTTCAGTACAGCATAGATTCGTATGGCAAGGTAGACTCAGGGTAATTATTGGCATTATCTCTGGATATGATGCTTCTAACTAAACAAAATTCATGTCTGATATCTAAGCGTTCTTTGGAAGGGCATATTTGGACATCACCTGTGCAAACCACATATTGTTCACCACTGAATGTCATCGATTTAATACCTCAAGTAAAGGATTGGGTCCTCTTATTATTGTCCCTTTAGATTGGACATTTTCTCATTCTCTTACCAGGAACTGGTCAAGAGATTGCTCTGAAATAGCCAGGTACCTGTAAGATTAACCTTTAGAGCAAAGACAAACAATAGTTTGACGACATGTAACACAAAATGCTTATTAGATTTCTCTATGAAGTTATTTTATTTATTTTTGTCAAGCATATATTAGAAAACAGATACAACTATAAATAAGATTATGAATACATGAGATAGATTCAGATAAAAGGGAATAATAGGTCAGGGATGGTAAGCATGCTGGTGTGCTTATGCACGCCCCTTAAAGACCTCTTAAGAATGGGATGAGGTCTACAGTAGACAGTCTAGGATTAACATTTTGGGGATTTGGGGAAGAAACCACAGAGTCAGGTAGTGCATTCCAGACATTGACAACTCTGTTGCTGAAGTCGCATTTTCTGCAATCAAGTTTGGAGCAGTTTACCATAAGTTTATATATATTGTGTATTGTGTATTGTTTTGGTGAAACTGAAGTATTCATTGATAGAAAGAACATTGTAGCAGATGATTTTATGTACTATGCTTAGGTCGGTCTGAAGTTGGTGAAGTTTTAAGTTGTTTAAGCCCAAAATTTCAAGCCTGATTGTATAAGGTATTTTGTTTCAAGCAGAGGAGTGGAGGACTCTTCTTGTGAAATATCTTTGGACTCGTTCGATAATATTAATGTCTGATATGTGGTGCGGGTTCCAGACAGACAAGCTGTATTCAATTGGTCTAGGAAAAGTTTTGTATGCCTTGGTTAGCAGTCCAATATTACTGGAGAAGAAGCTATGAAAGATTAGGTTAACAACTCTTAATGCTTTTTTGGCAATGCTGTTACAGTGAGCTCTGGGACTTAGATCATTTGAGATGAGCACTCCAAGGTTTTTGACAGAGTGAGGGTCGTCTACTAGTTCATATCCGCCCAGCTTGTATTTTGTGTTCTGGTGTTTTTTTTTAACCAATGGGTAAGACAGAGCATTTGTTGGTTGGGATTTGGATTTGCCAATTGTTTGACCACTCTGACACATAGTCAGGGTCTTTTGTAGGGTAATAGCATTGTCAGTGGTGTTAAATAGTTTTACATCAGCAGCAAAGAGAATGCAGTTGCTTATAATATGATCACAAAGGTCATTTATGTAAAGTATAAAGAGTGTGGGTCTTAAAACGCTACCTTGGGGAACACCGCTGTTAACAGGTGCAGGGTTAGATATGGTGTTTCCTATTTTGACTACTTGTTGACTGTTTGATAGGAATGCAGCTAACCACTTATGCAGGAATTTTGAAATGCCATAAGATTGTAGTTTTAGAAGTAGTTTGTACCACTGAGTCAAAGGCTTTACAGAAGTCTATATAAATTGCATCTATTGCTTTACCCTGGTTGAGTTTTGAAGTTGATATGTTTTTGTAGTGTAATACTTGCAGATTGCAAGACAGTTTTTTTCTGAAGCCAAATTGCTTGTTAGAGAGTAGGTTGTTAGTCTCTAAGTAGATAATGATGGATTGGTTTATAATTGATTCCATGACTTTGCAGGTGACACAATATAATGAGATTGGACTGCAATTATCAACTAGGCTGGTGTCTCCCTTTTTGAAGATAGCAATGACCGTGGCTAGTGACCATAAGTTAGGTAAGGAGCTGGTTCTGAAAGGTATTCTGTAGATTATGCTAAGTGGTTCTGCTATGGTGGTTGAGAGCTTTTTAAAGAAGTAGGAACATAGTCCATCAGGGATGATAGAGAAAACTATACTTGGGTTATCAGAAATGCTTAAGAAAATAAGGATATCAAATTGCCAAGGTTTCCTGCCCTCTTCTAAACATCTCTGCCCAAAGTTAACAGATGCAAGTATATCTCCAAAGTTATGGAAGCTACTCTATGAAAGCAGAATATTGACTAACATTTAAGATTTTCTAAAATTCTAACTTCACTTTGTTCTTTACCATTACCACCACTACTCATATCCTTGTAAACCACAACTGCTTCCAGGCCAAAAAAAATAAGACAAACCTGAAAGCATTTCTGGGAGAGGTAGGTGCAGGCAGAAGAGAGACAAAGCAATGCATAATTGTTGAGAAGCTTAGAACGTGTCCCAACATTCACCACAGTTTTTTTCTTTTCTTGAGGCAATCAGAGCACTGCCTGAATGTTGCACCTGCCATAGGCAAGTGTCTCTGTCTGTCAGTGAAATCACTGGGTGAATGTGTTTCACGGCAGGCCCTGGCCTGCTCCATATCCTGCTTTACCCAAATGATTATATCTTCTTTACTTCTGAATAGCCTTCTAAAAGAGAAACTGTATGTCTATTCGATATCTATTCGATACGCTATTCGATATCTGGCAATCCTATTAGATAAAGCTGAAAAGAAAGTCCATCACCTTACTCCAATGACCCTTATTATGAAACCCGGGTCAGATTCAGTCAATCTTTATTTCAGTCAATAAGCAATCCAAAACAGAGGCAGTTACACAAGCAACAAATAAAAGGAAACAACATGTTAGGCAGCACCATCTGAGGTGACATCTTAGATATAGTATTAATATGAAAGGATATAGTATTAATATGAAAGGTGCAATTCTAATGCTAAGATTATACTAGCATTTAAAATGAAAACATTGATCCTAGTCAATCTGGATGCTTCATATTATGGCTAGTAGTAGTATGATACTTCAATGATAACTTTATTTAGTTCATTTATGGACAAAGGTTTAATAAATATGATCACAAAATTAAGACTCACACTGATGTGTGAGCTTTAAAAAAACAAACAAACACCTGTGCATAGAAATATTGTTGCTCTTGGAGCAGGGTTTTTATCATAATATTACATCTTTGGATTCAGAATTTGAGATTTGAAAATTTACCTGGATGAAAATAGTTCAAAGCAAAGAGAAATATATGTTGTGCTTTAAGAAGGAATCCAAATCAATCCAGTATATTTCCAAAATCAAAGACATTGGGGTGGATGGAAGGGCTATTTAAGTTTTTTCTCCTTTTTCTTTGATGCCGCATTTTTGTAAAACATAATGATTTTGGCTTGGAAAGCTCTTATTTCCACAGTTGCTATATAAGCTTATTTTTGCAGCAAGCCACACAGTATATAATCTTAAGAATAGATGAAAAGTTTGACTTCGCTAACATTTATCAGAACTTTCAGAATCTCTAAGGAATATATAAACTTGTCTCTGCACTCTGAAGCCACATGTCAAAAACATTAGAATCACGGATGCACAAAAATAATATGCAAAATGTAATAAATGTAATAAATGTAATAAAAATACATTGCATTTAATATTTCTTTTGCAGATAAAAAGAGTACCTTTTATGGACTTGCCAACAACTGAACTAATTCCAACTTTCCAAATGACCAGGATAAATTATATATATCATTTCTAATTTCATTCTGCTTCTTCTTATTTATTCAATTTATGTAGTTGCCCATTTTACTACTACCTGACTCTAGGTGGCTAATTCTTCAAATCAATGACAAATTTCAATTTTATGTTTGGGAATGAAATCAGATTGCACAATTTTGAACATTGAGCAGTAGAGTGGTCAATGCCTAGAATGCTCTACCTCACTCCATTGTTACATCCTCAAATCCCCATAGCTTCAACCTTAAACTGTCTACCGTGGACCTTCCTAACAAGTCTGTAAGACGGCGTGCAGAAGCGCACCAGTGTGTCTACCGTCCCTGTCTTATTGTCCCCATTTATTTGTACTCATTTCCTGTGCTCATGTCCATGTTTATACTTATACCTGTTATCTCGTACATGTTTGACAAACAAAATAAATAAAATGAATAAATAAACATGTTAACATATTGAAGCTCTTACTGTTTTGCATTTAGCAGCATAATTAGAAAATATACCTACAGTAATGTCTACTCATAATAAGCAAAGGTTACTGGCCCTCATTGTACAACCATATTACATTATTCTTCTACTTCCAGTGGTCTGTATTTCCAAACAAGTATATATAGAACTGCTCTTCTGTGTAGCTTCAGGCTTCCTTTAAAAAACACCCAGAACCTTGGCAGAAGCCCTTTAAGGGCATGGAGCATTTCTTTTTCATAGTTCACTGTCAGAACCTGTTTAGAGTTGGTGGTAAAAGTTTCATTTGGCCTCCCAAATAGTGGCCCAACCCACAATATAAAACACTCCCAGTTCTATAATCTTGCCATTAATTATCCTAATCTTTTTTTTTGGGTAATGCTCAAGCTGTTAATTTAACCATGTTGTCTAAACTTGAATTGGAAGGAAAGCTGGATTTGTTTCTTTTCAAGAGTAGGCAAAAATGAGCAGAAGGCTACTTATCAAAGGAGTGCAAGATAAGAGGGGTATGACTGTAGAAAATTAGAAGGTATTTATGATGTATTTTCACAAATTGTCAAAGGTCTACTTTAAAGTTAATTTTCAGGCAGGTGTCTAGCTGTTGTTATGGATGTTTAAAAACAATTGTTTTAAAGCAATCATTGCTAGACAGAGAATTATCTTATTCCTATTTCTATTGAGGGATAGAAGCTTTACTTAAACCAGAGCACACATACTATATCTTCTGGTGTGGTTTGGTCTTTAATATCAAAGGGTAAAACATATTGTTCCAAACTTTTCAATGGAATTGTGGACATAAGCTATTTGGTTTATGATGTCAGTCTTTCCATTTCTCTTCATTCTACTCTTACCAACTTGCACCAAAGTACTGGATTAATTGTGAAATGACACAAAATTATACAAACCTTTAAACTATACACCAAATAGATATTGCTTTATAACACATTTTGATTCAATTAAGAACTCTGGAGAACTTGTTTAAAAGAGAAAGAAAGATGCAAGAATCTGAAGCAAGAACTCAGAAGTGATGATAAACAAATTCCGATCAGCTTGATTTCCAAATGACTTGGTAGATTTTAGTAAATATTATCCATTTCTTTAGACAACTCTGAGCTTGCATTTTTGTGCCTGAATGTTAACATGCTTTTGCAACATGGTCTCATAGTAATTCCTATTCATTTTCAACTAGTCTATCATTTTGCAGCACCAGATGTGGAACCATTACAATCACATGATGTTTTGGGCCAAGGAATAAAGAAAAGTAGTTGACCCTGGAAAAATTTTTTTTTTCATTAAAACAAGACTGCTTGGTCAGGAAGCCTGGCTATATAAATTGAAAAGTAACCACTGGACTTCCGAGCCTCTGGAACAGTTGAATGTATAGTTTAAATAGCTTATATTTCTCAAGCAAAATTTAATAATTTTAAGCATTTCTACAGATGCATCTACAACAAGATGACTTTAGATATCTGGTCTGATATTTACTCTACTTAGCTGTAAATTATTAGGAAAGCACTCCTGGAATTATACTGTATTGCTGAACCTTATCAGACAAATAATTAGGAATATCTCTACCAACTGTAATGAAATTCTAGTGATCAGGAGTGAAATGGTTTTTAAAATTCATGCATATTCTGCTCCCTGTGCATAAATTGCAAGACATGCTTGCAAATATGTATTTGATTCAGCTTGAGCAATGCATTTAAATGCTACAGAGAAAGGACTCTAGCATTCACCCCCGGATCTGACTGGATTATATTTAAAACTGGTAAATGAAGACATTTAGATTAATCCACTCCCAAAACTGGCTGTGTTCATGAGGTTAGTCTTTTTCTTCTGAAGAATGCCCTTGGGCTAAGTGGGACCTCGACCGACCACCTGTCAAGAAACTGTCAGATTGGGAGCTATACCCTGATTTTGGCCAATGATTTTATGCCACCCTATCCTTTCACACATAAGGCTGTGTTTCTGCTCTAAGTGTTGCTGTTGGCTTCCTTTCCATCCGCCTGGAAAAGGAGGGAGTACAAATTAAAAAAGAATGCAGCTCTTAACGCCTACACCCAGAAGCTTTCAAAACAGGAGGCTGCTACACCTGTGGGGATAGAACAAGTGTATCAGTGTCTTGGGCTTTGCCTCAGCTCGTCCGCTTTTGTTAGCTGGAATGTGCCGATGAGACAATCAGGTGCAGCAGGCGCGTGGCAGCCTGCTTCAAGACGGCTTCTTTGGAGACAGGGAGAGGTCTCTGACTCATGCACTGTATAAGCTCATGATAACCATTTTCAAATGCAGCAATTAGAGAATAATGAAAGTACAGTACCATTGCAAATACTTGTACGGTTCATTAGTTAGAGGAGCAGTCCACATATGCATCAGGTATAAAATAAATACGGGAAAACGTAGTTCCTATACAAAAGAGAAAACAATTGGACAAATAATTTGGAGTACCACTTTGGTCAACCCAAAACTGGACAGTTTTTTCCCCAAAATGTTTTGCTTCCTGAAAAACTTTTGGTGATTATGGTAGACTCCTTCAAACTGATTATAAGTAAAATTACACAATGACTGCATCCTGCAGGAGTCTTGAGAAATATAAAATTAAATTTTAATGACTATATATTCAATCACATAATGTTTCTGACAGGTTGCTTGAGATCAACAGGGGCACACAAAGTGTTTTGCTGCTGATTTTTGTTTGTAGTCAATATCTTAAGTATCTCACTGCAACATCCAATAATAGTCAGCCAGCATTGATAGATCCCTGTTGCCCTGATATTGTTTTATCATTGTGGCAATGTTCCGGTGAAAGCTTTCAACATGTCCATCACTGATTGCACCTAGGTTTTCCGGAAAGAAGTCCAAGTGTCAATGCAGAAATGAACCTTCAGTAACATGTTGCATGGTCTTGTATGCTATAAGAAGTTTGTCAACCAGCTGAATTCAGTTTGGTGATCTGGAGTGGCCAACGACATTCTCAATGACATCCCTTGAATGCTTCAAACTTCTCATTGATGATGTATCTGGTCTGTGGAAAAACAAAAATGACTTCTTTAATCTTGACATCAGTTATTCTTGAAAACACTTATCTGAAATAATGAAAACGTTAATCTGTCTTGTTCAACATTTTCACAACATTTTTCATCAGTCCCGAGTTCTTATGTCAAGTGGACACTCCTGCTATAATTCTGCAAGCTTTTAAAAACATTAGATTCCAAAACAATGAGATAACAGCAAGTTTAAATGTTTATACATTTTAAAACTTCGAACATAATGAGAAACAACATAGCACTGTAATGATGGTATTAGGACTGATACCAGAGATAGCCAAGTTTTAGTCTATTATCAGCCATGGAAGGTCATGGGTGACTTTAGGCCACTCACTTTTTTTCAGCAAAATCTATGACACAGGATTTTTGTTATGGAGTATAAAATAGGAAGACAGTGTACTAGCTATACTTGAGCTTCTGGGTCAAGAGTTAGATATCAAACAAGCAAGCAAGCAAGCAAGCAAGCAAGCAAGCAAGCAAGCAAGCAAGCAAGCAAGCAAGCAAGCAAGCAAACA
>JANHFT010000812.1:217979-229812 GCA_032467955.1 Pseudoxenodon macrops | reverse complement strand
TTCATTTATTTTATTCATTTTCTTTTCACATCTAACAAATATTTCCCCATATTTTCCACCTTCTTCTTTGTCCTTAAAGTACATATCATATACATGCACATTTAATTATACAACAATGAATCTCGGTTTCCATGTTCACATCCCAAAAATAAAATTTCCCCCCTTATTCTTCCCCCTTTGTTGCTTTGCACCCCTTCTCTAAAACCCTTTCACTCTTATAATTTTTTATCACATTTCAAATTTAGTCCATTCATATCAATTTCCCATATCACATACTTAATCTTTTTTCTTTCTTTCTTTCTTTGTTTCAGTTTGGGCTATAATTTCTTCATTAATTCAGTAAGTATTTAATACATAAAACACACCTTATTTGGAAGAAGAAAAATATATCTGAATCAATAATAATTATACATATTTATAAATGTTAATACAGATAACTCTATTGTGTTTATACATTCCCTCTTTAACCATTCTCCATTGGTCTCTCAAAGATCCTCCCTCTTAACCTTTTTCCCTTTTATTTGTATGAATAAAAAATTCTAACCACCAGGATTCCACCCCCCTCTTTCCACTCCCCTCTTTGTTTGGTAATCCTCTCTCTTTTTCTTATTTCTTTTCCATTACCATCTCTTTTTACTTTTAGTACCTTCTCTATTGCAGAATATTTCCCCTTTTTATTCTTTTAGAACCACTGTTAAACCCAGTGAAATCATCTCTACATATTTTTCTATTATTTCAATTCCATTTTTGTTTTCATATTCCAGCAGAGACCCTAATTCTTTTTGTCCTTTCAACATTTTATGCATATTCTTTATTATTTCAATAAGTTCTAAAAATCCTTCATGCCTCTTTATTTCCATTTTGTTCAATTGTAGATCTTTAAAGTTTTTATAGCACAGTCTATTTAAATTTAAATTTGGAATCTGTATAGTTCCTTTTATATACTGTTTATTTCCTTCCAGGTTCAGTAGTTTTTTATTCTTTGAAAATAGAGACCAAATACACACTGTCTTTCACCATCTGTTTCTGGGTTATCCACATGATCAACAACAATCCCACAACTGCAAGATATCTTTATATTCTCAGGTTTTCTCCCAAATATTTTAATAGCTTCTTTTCGCCAAATTCCTCTTCTTCAATTATCTTTGTTCTTCATTCCAATCCCTTAAGACTCCCCTTTCAGATGCAAAGGCAAACAGTCTTCAAATTCTCTTTGTTTAACAATTTGTTGTTTCCCCTTTTAATTCCAAGTGCCGATTAGCCGCCATTTTTCCTCTCCGTCACCAGGCACCTTCGTTTCTCCTTTGAAACTTTCCCCTCCTTCTTAAAGAGCCGAAACTCACCCAATTCCACACTCTGTTCAATATTCAACACTTCTGCAACATCACCTGTATTTTCTCCTCTTGACAAACAGTATTCCTTTTAATCTCCTTTCGAAGTGGCTTTCCCTGACTTGGAGCAGGTTCCAGCCCTGCCTCCTCCACCGCCGGGTTTAGAGGCTTCAGCCTGCACTACAGGGAGATTGCTGTTTCCCTGTTCACGCCAACAGGTGCCCCCGTACTTCACTGTCCCTCCAGGACAGTTCAGGATTGGCTTGGACCCCCAGTTGGGCTGAGGTTCGATGGCCTCCCAGGAGCTGCTGAGAGACTCGTCGTCTTGTCAGGGTAAGCCACGCCTTCTCCAAAGGTCTAGACCTTTGTAGTTCTTTTACAACCTTCCCAAAGACAGTTAAACATAAGGTGGAAGTTGTTCATTTCCATAAGATACAACCTTGCCGTCTTGAGAAGTGCCTGGGTTGATGTCTATTTCAGAGATGTTAAAACCTCTTCTTTTTTCCCCCCAACTACAGTCCAGATCCAACTAATTGTCTTCCCAACCTCTTCCAGGCCTAGGTAGGTGATGAAGGATATTCAACAAAACCACCATCCAAATTACTGAATAAGATCCAAAGTACCATGTACCATGAGGAGGATTTCTCTTCTTTGTTCTGCTCTCTCACCCACAATTAATTAATTAGGAGACTAGATTTACTGCAGGCAGAACTGCTGTTCAAAGACGTAAACCTGGGTGATCTGACAGGATTACTTCCTCTAACTGCAGAAATGCTTTGAATCTCAACCTCCCTGAGATTGCTTAAGAACTGGATCGGCTGATTTCTTTGTAACATCTCAGAAATAGAAGATCTAAATGCTCTCACTTATCGTCCTTTGGGTTCTGTGTAAGACATTCTGTTAGGCTTTATCACAATCAATCAATCACAGGATTTTCCTTTCTTGCATTCTGTAGTAACATAGCTCCAATATGGTCAAAATGTATTCTCCAGTGAGAATACTTAGACCTGCCCTCTGTTGTACACATAAACAGTGATTGTACTTGCATAATAAAGGTTTTCCCCCCCAGAGTATGATGTACAAGCACCGACCACATTGCTAAGTACTTATGATATTCCCTGGAGACTTTTCTCACTCAATTTGGTTCATGCTGTGCATTTGTCTTGAGTGCTTGTGACACATCCCTTGTCCTCTTCTACTCTTTCTGCCTCCTCTGTATATCATCTGTACATCATTTGAGAGAGAGAGAGAGAGAAAAAAAATCATCCTGTCATTCAAAGCACTGGTGTTGCTTTTCTTTCTTTGCCACTTAAGTCTTTTGGGAAACTACTATTCAGCTCTTTGACTATTCAAAGCAACATTAAAAGTGACTGGGATCTCAGTGAAATTGTATTGTAACAATATGCTTAGAAATAAGCTTACCAAAGTTATGCATATTTATATAATAAAGATTCAGAGTCTTTTCAAATTCTATTCAAAGGTACCATTTCTTACTGTGTAGAATAACTGAAAAGCTTCTGAAGGACTTATCCAATCTTGCCCTACTTTATCTTGACACCAAATGCAGCACATCTAAAAGGGTGGGAAGCATTTTATGGACATCCATGAAGAAAAACTATATTGCTGGTAAAAACTGGAAGTGAGATCTTGTTGGAACAGATTTAAAGTTGTTGATGCTTTGGTGTGTTCTATCCTGTGCCCCAAACACAGGTTATGTTCAATTTTTTGCTTCATGTGGCACAAAGTAATATGTTAGAACTGTAAATTTATGGCAAAGTACACCATATGTTTTTATACTAAATACCTGGCTCACATCCTGTTTGATTGTTGCCTGTATAAAAGGGTGAGAGACAGGTACCTTGGTCTATATACTAAATGAATGACCCATTTAGATTGCATATCAAAACAACTTACCTTGGGTGCAGCCAGAATCTGAAACTAACATTTAATCCAGCACATTACTTAAACAAAATGGTTTGGTTGATATTGGCATATGTGGGACTGATTGGGGTAGATTGTAGGGGTGACACCAAAATATAATTTTATCATATTTTATTTATCCATATATCACATTGTATTTTATTCCAATTTCATTTTAAATTGTATTTTATTCCAATTTTATTTTAAATTGTTTTTATCAGATTTTAGTAATAATTTGTGTCTGGAACTCTGCACTTTGATATGGTCCCAGGGCTAATCACTAAACTAAACTAAACTAAACTAAACTAAACTAAACTAAACTAAACTAAACTAAACTAAACTAAACTAAACTAAACTAAATTCTAAATACCCCAAATGTAAGATATGATATTAAGTAGGCTATCATGAAACAAAACTGGAAGCGGGTGAAGGAAAGATGTGATGTTAACCTGGGTCATATTACATGCATATATGATGCCATAATATGGTTTGTTTGGATATGAAGTAGCATGTTTTATTAGTTCAGTCATCAGATATGTAAGCCATGGTTTGTAACAAATGTTTTTGTTTGGGTTCAAGACCCAAGCACAGCATGATGGGGTGAGTTCTCATCCTTGCCCCAGCTCCTGTCAGTCTAGCAGTTTGAAAGCATGCAAATGCAAGTAGATGAATAGGTACCATTTTGGTGGGAAGGTAACAATGTTCTGTGCGCTTTGGCCTATAGTCATGCTGGCCATATGACCATAGGAAAATGCTGATTCCTTCAGCTAAAAAACAGAGATGAACTCTGACCCTAGAGTTGGACACAACTAGACCAGGGAAAGCTTTACCTTTAAAGCTACTTATCCTTTGATAAGTTTGTTTTTACAGGGGAGACAGATCACTGTTCTGCCAAACATTTCATTAGAGCCCGTGGAAAGTGATTTCTTTGCAGCATGGGCCAGACAATGACAGCACTAAAGCAAATCGCAAGGCTTTGGTGAAGTTGTGTCATTCTTTGTGGCCTTTCCCTGCTGTCTCTCCGACATGCCTGGCAGCATAATGAAATGATGCATACACTGCCATAAAGACAGGGCGAAATTTCTGCTGGGTTATATTGATGGCCTAATCACATCATCTGCTCTTCTGCTCTGCCATGCAGCCCTGGGAGTTTCTGTGGGGATTTGTGGCATGTGGACAACACTTAACTCTCTGCATCCAACACACTAAATTTTTAAATGCTGCTTAGACCATGCATCACATTCCTTCATTAGCAGTAAATGTGCCCTGCCAAAGGACCTCTTCCCTGAGCTGAACATAATGGTTTTTATTTTCAGTGCTGAGTCTTAGAATTAACAAGCACATAAACAATTCAAATCTTCCAGTGCCTGGTTGCAAATTAACGTTTGGATGAAAAGTTCAGTGCTGGAATTTATCCTCTCTACCCCCTCCTCCCCTCTCTTTTTTCACCCTACCTGATTGTGCAAGCACACACCCACACATCTTCCAGTCTGATTCATTTCCCTGCAGCAAAAATCTCTGGATGGCTTTCCTGTCCCATTTGGCTCCTTTTGAAGCAAATACAGGAGAATGGAAGTTTATTAGTGACTGACAGCGACTCTCATGGGACCAGGCTTCTCTTTGTCACTACGTCCATTGAAATCATATGGTTAAATCTTGGGGCTTTGACTTGGAAAGCCCTTAAGTGAAATAAGTGCTATGGTTGTAAAATTACAGGTTGAATATGTCTGGAGATGGGATGCTCTCGTCTTGATAATCAGTATCATTTTATAGGGGTGTTGAACTGACTCACCAAATTGAAGCAGAACTTCAAAAAAGCAAGTGTGGAAAGTTCAGATGAGCTGTGCTACTTCGTTTTGACTGTTTCTTTGTCCTTTCAGCAACCTATTGCTCATCAGCAGATGCCCCTGGCCTCAAAGCAAAGCAGCTGGGAAACATGACATTTTTGCAGAGGCCTATTACTTTACTTGCTCATTACTCAAAATGTAACCAGCTAGTACCTTTCCAGCCCACTTCTTCTTAAGCAACTCTGGGGGAGGAGCTGGTTGATACTGCCAATGTCTTGGCTTCTCCATAGATATAAATCTCACCTTAGCTACACATTCACTCAGTGTGAAATCTATCCTTTCTCAGACTGTTCATTCACAGAATTTGAATAAAAATATTGAGCTACCTAAGTTAGAATGTTATTTTTATATATGCTCATTATGCTGCCTAGCTCCTACCTTATTAACCCATTGTTTTGTGATGTATCTAAATTGCGTGTTTGTTGAACTTCACCTTTCCTCCAAGAGTTTAAGGAAATATGCATAGTTCTTCCCTTTTAATTGTTCTACTATAACACTGGAATAAATGCACCAGATAGTGATTCCTCCCTCCCTCCCTCTTCCCTTATAGGAATAAGGTTGCATATTTCAACCTAATGACTGTAGGTGGCTATCAATATATTGACATACAAAGCAGAATATATAAAAACAATCAAATGAAATGAAAACTCTCCCATAGCATATTGTAATGCCTACTGTACCTACCTGGCTTAATTAAAGCTGTGAGCTCAGTGCCTTGGGAATAAACCAGGTCTTCATGTGGGTATATAGGCATATACCATATGTCATGCCTGGGCCATTTATTTTCTTCCTTATTGCTTGATATTTTAAATAATTATGGTAAGAACCCAGCTTGTGCAACTTATGATGATGATAATGGAACTAATAGTACTAATGCTACTTTCATTAATAGCAATAGCACTTATATACCACTTCACAGTTCTTTACAGCCCTTTCTAACCTGTCCTTTCTAAGCAGTTTACAGAGTCAGCATCTTGTCCTTACAATCTAGGTCCTCATTTTACCGACCTCGGAAAGATGAATCAACCTTGAGCTGGTCAGGCTCGAAGGAATCATACTCCTGGCAATGTGAGCAGAGTTAGTTTGCAGTACTGCATTTTAACCATCATTTCTCTTAATAATTTGATTTGCAGGACTGAACAGAAATGTATTTTACTCCTGTATGAATTTCCTGTGCTTATCTCACCATAATTTAATTTATTCAAATTTCAGTGCATTGCAGAGAAGTAGATTTACAGAGTTCCAAGCAATTATTCTAGCTTACTCTAGCTGGGGAATTCTGGGAGTTGAAAGTCCTACCTCTAAAAGTGACCCAGATGGGCTATGATGGGTAGAAAAAAAACATTCAGTATGGAAAAATGTGGCTTTGGATAATACTTTCTTCTTAATATGCAATTTTTACTCCTGTATATATTTTTTAATATAACTTTATTGATTTTGAAAACATCACCTTAAAAGATAAACAGAAAAGAAAAAAAAGAAAAAGAAAAAAACGATCAAAAGAGAGAAAAGATAGATGTGCAAAAAGAAAAAAAAGGAACAGAAGAATAATGATTTCCAACTTTCTTTGGTATTGATAGGAATTTTAAAAAGTGCGTCAGGCTATTACTCCAAGGTTATAGAAATCCCACATAATTCTAATCAACCATTCCCAAAATCAACATTTCATTTTCTTTTAGGTTTTTTGAAAATAAAAACTAAAGCAGTTCCCAAGTCGAAATAAATTTAAAGTCTTTACTTTAATCAAAGCTGTCAGTTCACCATCTGCAACAATTCTATCACCTTCACCATCCATAGATATTTGTAAGTCCTTCCACCTTTATTCATAAAAAAATATCACTCCTGTCATCAAATATAAAAACAATTTCCCTAAGATGGTTCTACTTTTTGCCCATTAAACCTCAATGTTTTACTCATGCACACTCTTTTGTGAGCACACACACACCTGCCCACAAGAACTTTATATTGCAATAGGTAAAAAGAAAGTGAGAAAAAAAAATCTTAATCATCTTGGAAACTTCCCCCAGATTTTCACAGTTGTGGGCATAGACTTCTATGCTCCTCCATTCTTTTGTGAGCAGTTTATTACATTACCCAAAGCTCTAGTTGTTCTGAATCTGTATGTACAAATAAAATGACACTCCTAAACTCTGCACTAAAACAAATTAGATTTATTTTGAAGAGTTCAATGAACAGCCTTTTGAATGGGTTCCATAATGGGTTTTTTAATTAAATGAATATAGTCATTTCATAGAGGCAGTTCTCATTAGTGCAGCAATATTGAGATGACCATTTCCTTCTAATTGCATTGTATATTCATGTAAGTGGCTCAATTTTAGGGTTGGTTTGAACAGATTTATATGTAATCAAGATTTGACACCTCAACTTACACTGAAAGACAAGATTCATCTTGTTTTTCTAAGGGAGATGTCATAATAAAGGGTTGGGTTAGAGCTTTGGTTTTTAAACCATCCTTCTGGTAGGGTGGAATGTTGGTTGAACTTGGCCAGAATTGTCTACTCCAGCTCCTGATGATTCTTATTAAATCTCCACAGTAAAGGTCTTCCTTTCCTCCTTTGATTGAGTTCCTTGTACTAGAAGATTCCAGAGTTTTTATACTGGTCGTGTCTATTTTGGTGACTTGCCAACCAAAATGACTCAGAACAGAAATACAGTACTCTCTACTATTTAATTATGATAACTGAGGCTTATTTCGGGAGGATTTACAAAATAAGTTTTAATATAGGACTAATATTTTGTAGTTGATTGATGTTATGTCATTGCACTGGAAGAAACCTGTCAGCCTCCTCTCGGATACTAGTATAAAAGACACAATGGATAAGGGAGCTTCTGATAAGCAGAAAAGCTGGTGTAGCTATTGTGAAAGAATCCCACCAATGATTGTATCTCAAGTGCAAATCATATTTAGAATTAAATCAAAGTTTACAATCCTGTGCACACAGTATAGCTGGTTTCAAGCTACTCACTTTCATGCAGGACAGTTTTCATCCTTTTAACTCTTATTCTGTTAATGGTGGCATGATGGCTCAGTAGTTAGATGCTGGGCTTGTTGGATGGAAAGTTGGCAGTCCAAGTTCAAAGCCTGAGCACCCTTGGATTGGGTGAGTGCCTGTCCTCGCCCCAGCTCCTGCTAACCTAGCAGTTTGAAAGCATGCAAATGCAATTAGATAAATAGGTACCACTTCATTGGGGAGTGCTCTGTGATGTCATGCTGGCCACCTGACCACAGAAATGTCTTCATACAGCACTAGCTCAATGGCCTTGAAAAGACTTGAGCATTTTCCCCTACAGTTGGCAACAACGAGCAGAGTAAAATCTGCAGGGACTTCTTTTTTTAAATTTTATTAACAGATTCAGGTTTTCTGGTTATTGTTTGGATTATCGCGTATTAGCTCCCATACATTCTTTGGATTAATTTGTCAAGTTCTTCCATGAGGTGACATAATAACTTTTCAATTCACATGAGCTTCATTTGTCTTCATGGCATTTTATTTTTCTTGCTGGCAGTGGTAGTGGTAAACCATTTCCTATCAAGAAGTCGTGAATTATGAGAGGTATGAATGTTGTCATTTTAACACCTAAGGCTACACAAATAGTCTGATAAGGGGAGGAAAAGATGTCAAAGCATGGTTTAAAAATGTTAATTAAGTTTCAGTCTTTGCAGACAACATTCATATTCTCTGTAATGGAGTTATTCAGCTGCCTCTATTTCATATTTCATGTCATATATCATTTGGAGAACTATTCATTTCCACTCTTAAATGAAGTCTTGACCTTTCTCCACTTAGTCTTTTCACATATGGTAGAGTGGAACAGTGGAGGAAAAATGTGTCTCATCTTATTGACCATTAAGTTTTGAAGTTCATCCAGATTCCGTTTTTTTTTAAACAGACAAATATATAAATACGATCTAAGTGCCTTTAACTCTGAATTTTCTTAAAATATGAATATGTTTTGTAAATCTGTATTGTTTTATAATTGTATAAGAAAGGAAGTATGTCTATTATTTTATATCTATACTATCTATTTATTATTTTCTTTTTTAAATTGGGAGGGAAAAAGGAGTCTGAGACTATAAACCATCAAAAGAGCATTATTATTATTATTATTATTATTGTTGTTGTTGTTGTTGTTGTTATTGTCTTTATTCATTAAACATGAAACTCAGTCAACTGAACATTCAAAAATGCATCACGAATACATTGACTGGTGTTTATGGTTGATACGGGTTGCTGCCAGCATCCTAGGTATCAACCAAGTACCTTCTTAAAATATATGATGTTCCAAGTAGCGCAGTCTTTTGCAGTTCCGCTGGTGTTATTGCAGGAAGCTGCAATTTCTTGATGTGTTTTGTAAAATTCTTGGACATGGTACCAAGTGCCCCGATGACAATGGGTATCACGGTTACATATTTCATCCATAGCCTTGTAGTTTCAATGGCCAGGTCGCGATATTTCGTGATTTTTCCAGTTTTTTCTTCGACTCTGGCATCTCCTGGTACAGCTATATCAATAAACTTATTATTATTGTTGTTGTTATTATTTTATTTAACCACGTTCTTTTCTACCACTTAGGTAAAACATATGGCTTTCTAGAGGGAGATTTTATCCCCTTCCTTCCTAAGACCTTTAAATTGGGAATTTAAAATTTAAAATTCAGTAACTTTGCCATATCATTCTCTCTGCCCTATCCCCTTAAATTTAAATAGCAATCTCTATTTTATTATGCTTTATTGTATAGTCAACTAGATGTTCAGACTGGATTTGGCATTTTTATCTACCTGCTGAATCCTTCTCAAAGACCTGGGATAAGCAGATGTGAATGTTTGATGGTGTTACTGATAATGATGTTAGGATATCATAGCAGGATATAAGCTGTTCTGAGTAAAGCTGCCTTTTGTAATTGACTAATCAATTTGACAATGGTATTTAAGTGGTGCTCTAAAAGTGCCTATTACTATTCGTACTACCTTTCTTTTCTTTTGCCATACCACTTTTGCTTTCTTTTTTATTACATCTATTTTATTTTTTATTATTTTAACCACATTGTTTTCTATAACAAACTTGGCTTTATTTTTATGTAATACATATGGCTTTCCACAGGGAGATTACCCCTTCCTTTGTAAGAGTTCATTTTGGAATCTAAAATTCACTACCTAGCTTTGTCGCATCGTTATCTCTCTGCCCTATATTCTTAAATTTAAATAGCAATCTCTGTTCTTCTAAATTTGGCCTCTGCTGCCAAATTTTTAAATGATTGCTTCCTCTAACTTTCTCCAGGGAGACGTTCTTTCCTGTTGTGAGTGGTAAAAGCAATACATTCCTGATTAATTATTTATGTGGAGTTTTGGAAGCCTATTGAACATCTCAGATTGCAGTGATGTTTATTGCAAAGAAGAGTTCAGACTCCTCCATTCAATAGCTCAAGATGCTTCACCTCTGCAGCACTGTGGATCTTGCTAAGCTATTTCTGCCACAAGCAGTTCAAGAGAGCTGGACTCCTATAACTTTAATAATTATTTTTCATAACGGATACCTGCAGGTTTAATTTCCATAAACAGATCCAATCTTTGGTTTCAATTCTGTGCAACTGTTAAACGTGGAAGAACACTCTCCTCTTTCTTGGCTATATAACTACTAATAAAAATACTGGCAGATGCTGACTTTGGTGTAGAAAGCTACCTAAATCAGATCTGATTGTGCAAGATAGAGATTCTATTTGAGTTCTTTATCTGATTCCTGAAAATCACTATACAAGTACAGTACATGTAGCAATCTCAGATTTGTTTACCCATTTAGTGTATGCATGTACGCACCCACATATCCATAAATGGGGGATGACTCTCGAATAATTCAGAATCAAATTACCACAGTGTCTCGCTCTACCGGATCTGAGACTTTTAAAAACCAAAGGGAAACTCAAAAAAGGGAAACTTAAGGTTAGATTTTGCTGGGCTGAGACTGGAAAGTGGGTTCTAAATGTCTCCTTGCAATCGTTGTGAGCATATCCATTCTTGAACAAGTAATTGAACAGAGGGATAACTCTTTAGGGTCATTTACCTCTTTAGGAATAGATAAAAATCTCCATCCAGAAACTATGCTAAGTCTAATTTGCATAACCATTTTTAATTTCTTTGTGCAAACTATTGATTGAAATATGATTGCAGCTTTTATCCATTTTGCAGATTTGTTATGAAGATACTGGTTTTTATAGCCTTGTAGCCTATAATATCAAGTTGCAACATTTCTGTCTGACAACAAAACATCCTGTTTGAACAGAAAAGTGCCATCTTGTGGTCTTCCTAGCATGCTATATTTTCTTTTTGAATTTCCTTTAAGTTCGCAGGTGTATCATTGTCAACTAAGCACTCTAACATTTATTTCCACCAACATTGAATAATTGGCATTTCAGTATTTAAAGCTGAAAAAGTCTTTACATTTTATATTTCTTATTTTTAAAGGCAGTTTAATTTTATATCTAGCGAGGGCAAGAAGGTTCAAATAATCTGTTCACTGACACCTATGCTACATGGCTAGGAGATTGCAGTACTGACGTTATTTCAGTTCCTTGTATTTTTTACCATTTAACCACTAGATAGTGTTGGAAGAAATGTCCATCTGGGTTCAGCTCCAAGTGTGGAAAAAGACACTGGAAACATGGTGGCTGCTTGGAAAGATGGTTTAATGGTGGACAGCAGGACCACATGGTTTGAGG
>JANHFT010000812.1:194421-206514 GCA_032467955.1 Pseudoxenodon macrops | reverse complement strand
TTGCTCCCGCAATTACCCGTGCGGCCGCATTCTGGACCAGTTGGAGCCTCCGGGTTGGTCTAGTGTAGTGAAAAGAAGGACTAGGGGAGACATGACAGCTGTGCTTCAATATTTGGGGGGCTGCCACAAAGAAGAGGAATCAACCTATTTTCCAGAAGGCAAGACAAGAAACAGGGGATGGAAAATAATCAAAGAGAGGACCAACCTATCACTGGAGGCTTATAAGAGGCTGGACAGCCACTTGTCTGGAATGGTATGTAAGGTCTCCTGCTCAAGCAGGGGTTGTACTAGAAGACTTCTAAAGTCCCTTCCAACTCTTGTTATTCTATGTTCTAAGACAGTATGTAATGGAAATTTAGAAAGCTGTTTGAAGATCTAGATTCAAATGCCTTCTTACGCCATCTAGTACAAGGGTTACATCTCACATGACCTTCCTTTTTGAAAAAAGCATACCAAGATTTAAATATGTAACCTTCTAATTCTGAAACTTCAACTTTCTTATTTTGCTGCTGAGGAGTAGGTGGTAAACAAGGAAAATAGGATCAGAAGAATAAAAGATTAATCCCGCATGGAACAGCATGAAAGTTGCTTAACTGAAGTTGTTTTCCTGAACACCCATTAATTAAGAAGTAACTGAGTTACTCATTTTGAATAAATGAAGAGGCTTCTGTAATTTCCCCTTTTGTATTCTACATAAAGTAATATTTGACAAATATTTATTATCGGAAAATTTATTATTAGATTTATGATCAGATAAGGCATTCTCATGTTAAACAACTTCTTCAAAGTACTAATTTCTAAAGTAGATTTAAGGTAACAAAACTTAATATTTTGAATATTTGAGCATATTTTCTGCTTAAAATGCTGGTGTCCCTTTTTGTATTATTTTGCCTATCTGAGGACCAAAACTAATTTATGATTTAAATATCCATCATATTATTACACTTTCTGGTTCAGAGTGACATCAAGTCAGAATTGTTTTCTATCAAATTATTTTTAGTCTTTTAAAATCTAGGTTTCATCGTCAACTGCTTTTTCATGCAGATAGTCTACATTTGATTCACTAGTAGTCTTATGCACATAAAATTTCTCTGTCTTAAGTTTAATGCTCTTTTATGAGATCACATTTCCAAATCAGTTAACACAGTGTTGTTATTTTTAAGCACAATATAGCAAGTATAAATAGGGAATTTCAAGGTGTTTCAAAATTACCACTTTATCATGTTTGACTCAGCTAGGCATTATAGGTGATGTGGAAAGCTAATTTCACATGATGCCCTCAGTTTTGAAACTTTCACAGCTAGATTTGTGACTTATTCTGAGGGGTTTTTGACACCCAATTAGTAGTATTCACATTTTTTAGACAGCTTAAAATATAAAAACAAAACTATAAAGTTGCATGATTCCAAATGAAGTACGCATGCATGTGTTCAGGTACAAATTGGAATAAAAAAATGCAGGCCTAACTAGGACAATGCAACAAGACAAAAACTAATAAATGACAGACAATGTTTCCCATGGGGATTAATTATTGCACATTTGAAATATTTGAGCTGGAATGTGGTTAAACTTACTTGGATTTATGTCTAAATAGCTATCTAATGAAAACCAGTTTTTGTGTAGCAGTTAAGGCATCAGGCTAGAAACTGGGAGACCATGATTTCTAGTCTGGCCTTAGGCATGAAGCCAGCTGGATGACCTAGGACAGGGGTCAGCAACTTGTGACTCTGGAACCGCATGTGGCTCTTTCATCCCTCTGCTGTGGCTCTCTGTCGCCAGTCAGTGCCACAATTTTGAGAGGAGCTTCCAGTTGGGAGGCAGAGAAAGCACAGCGTGCCAAGAGGAGACTCTATGGCAAGAGGTTTTCCGGTCAGTTCCACAATCGATAGGGCTTTTGGTTAGGACAGGTAGAGGAAAAAGGACGTCATGCTAGGAAGAGATTCTATGATGGGGGAACTGGACTTCCGGTTGGTTCCAGAATTGAACGAGGGGCTTCTGGTTAAGACCTTTGTGGTTCTTTGAGCGTTTAAGGTTGCCGACCCCTGACCTAGGGCTAATCCCTTTCTCTTAACTCTGGGAAGGAGGAAATGGTAAACTACTTCTGAAATCTTGCCAAGCCAATTGTGGAGACTTGTCCAGGCAGTCTCTGAGAATCAGACACAATTGAATGGCGATGGCAGCAGGGGAGTGGCAAGTACACATGAACTGATGACTACTGTGGGGAAAATCAGTTCTTAAATTATTGGAATCGATGTACATCAAGTAAATATATAGGGATATCAAGAGAGAATAGCATATGAGTGGCATGGTAGCCTGGAGATTAAGATGCTTGCCTCTCATCCAGAAGGTTAAGAGTTCAATCCTAGGCAGCAGCAGATGTTTATCAGGCCGCAAAGAAAAAATATCTGCTGCAAACTCCACACAGGCATCAGGAAGGGTATCCATGCAGTAAACACTCAGCTCCATTCAGCTGCCCTGATTCCATCCTGATAAAAGAAAAAAAACATCAAGAGAGAATAGCATACATAGTCCTAGATAAATGATCTCAAGCTACTATAAGTAACGGAGCTCTTGTTTTGCTTCAGAAATCAAAAGGGAGGAATAAAAGAATAAAACAGGGAGAAAAACATTTCCTATAAATCATAAGGAGGTGGCAGTTTGGGAATGCCATACACCAAAAGGAGAAAAAAATCTCAAATATCTGGGATTGTTCTAAGAAGATACCAAACTGTGGCCTTATATCTCAATATATCAACTTGATTTAATCAATTCAGCTAATTTTCATTTAAGAACTGATTTTTCCCACATAATACAGATGTGCCACAACAATTTGGGCTGAAAATAAAGTAGATTAAACTCAAACACTTATCAGTTGGATTCAACCAATACATGGTAATTTGCCATGTTCGTGTATGAGTGTGTAGGTATGTTTTATTGGTGATCTGCAGAATAAAGTAGAGAAAAGTATGCATCTGCAGTGCATTCAGGTTTACAAATTCAGCTTTAGTGATTTCTTTTCTCGCCTACCCCTGGAATTGACTACCTCCTCCTTTAATTTAATTAAAACAATAATCAGAAGCCGCTTTTACTTCTTGCTTATACCACCTCTTTTAGCTCTTTAAAGCAAAAGTCATTTGGCACTTCTTTTTTTTTATAACAAAAATGGATCACAAGCAATGGAACAATTTCCTCACCTGTTATTCACGGCAGTGAGTATGTCAATATAAAACATAGCTGCTAAAAAAACCTGAACAAACTGTGAATGAAAGGCAGTGTAGTGAATGTGAAGAGTTTGCAGGTAGGTTATAAATGTTTTCAATAAAGATCTTTAAACCTAGAGAGTTTAAAAATGTCTTTATTGAGGAACACATTTATTTCCAAAATTAAGAGAATTTTCTTTCTTTGCTGGCCTTTTCTTTAAACATACCTGCTCCCTACCTTTTTATGATTCTTGAAGGGGCTCTTTGGTGTGTTTTTCTGCTTTTTAAAGTTCAGTCAATTATCTAACCAATTAACTTAATAAATTTCAATGTATGTATATGCCCAGGACCCTGATTCTGTCTCTCTGTTCCCAAGTTAGTTCTTACTTAAATAGGAATTATTGTAATTTGTCTGAAGCTATGGTTTCGATCCAGTTTCCCTCTGATATTCCTGAGATCTGATTGGCATTTTAGCATTTAGAAAATCGAAAGAAAAAAGAATAGCATTGTCAGTTGAACACAGGAGACATTAGGAAAAAGAGCTTAGATGTTTCAGACCAACTTCCAGTGATGAAGCTCCCACAACTTCTGAAGGAAACTTCTGTTCCATGGGTTGATTGCTTTATCAGAAAATTTCTCCTTATTTCCAGTTGAATCTCTCCTTGTTCATTTTCCATCCATTATTCCTTGTCTGGCTTTCAGGTGCTTTGGAAAATAGGTTGATCCCCTAGAGTTTATGAATACAGGATTAAAGTGTTTTTTTTTAATTCAGGTGACAAATAAAGAAAAATGAAAAAAATGTTCTTTATCCAAGAATTAGCTCAACTGAATAGCAATTTGGAAGTAATTTGCAAAAAAATTCTCTAAGAATGAAATGGCATGATCTTCCAAAAATTAACTCTGCCAATTGCTCTGATAGGCATTCTTGAACAGAGCATGGATGTTGCATAAAAGATGGGAATGAAAGTTGCATGGATGGATTCATGGTTATAAATTGCATCCTCAACTCTATTAGGAAATGCTGCATCCAAAACTATCTATATTAGGGAAAGCTGCATATCATAAATGCAATTTCTAACTCTTTAACATAAAGCAAAGTTGAATTAATAAAGAATTAAATTAGTATTTAATGAATACTAATATGAATGAATGAATGAATGATTATTAAATTGTGAATTAGAATTTGCAATGTTGGATTGGATTGGATTTAGCCTGATTCATTTATTCCTATATCCATAAAATAAAACTTCTGTTTTATAAAATATACTGAATTACGCATAGACATATATGAACATATGTTCCTATGAATGTATGAATAAGCCTACCTATCATATATCAAAATATATGCTAGGGTATGTTTTTAAGTCAGTATAACAATGCAGAAACGTCTTTTTTTTAAATTAAGAATGATCAAGTGGCAGATTATTTGGGGATTACTGCCATAAAATTATAGGATTAATGTTGATATAACAGTATCTGGTGATTACTGGTATGTCCTTTTCTTTCTCACTCCTCTGTAATGATTAAGTACTGGAAAAACAGTAAACCCTGTTAGATACTACTGTAATCAAAACCAATCTCAAAAGTCGGCATCAAATCTTTACACTAATATAGATTCCTGTATTTAGATAAGGCAGGGCAAGGAGGAAAGATTAGAAAGCTGATTTAATTCTTTTAAATTATGGTTACTTGTTAAATAGCTCTTAAACAAACACATCAACAAAAAGTCATCTGGGAATGTTTGCTATGTTTTGCCCTTTTCAAGTATAATACTTTAAAAGATGAGAAAATAAATTCCACACAGGAATCCTACTTTAATTAGCTTGCTAGAATTTATTTCGGGTATACAGCTAGTCCTTGATTTAAAACAGTTCGCTCAAAGTTACAATGACACTGAAAATAAAGTGACTTATGACTGTTTATCATACTTATGACTACTGCAGCATCCCTGTGGTCATGTGATCAAAAAATCGGATGGTTGGCAACTGACTCATATTTATGACGGTTGCAGTGCCCTGGGGTCATGTGATCACCTTTTGCGACCTTCTGACAAGCAAAGTCAATGGGGAAGCCATTCACCTAACAACCACGTTACTAATTTAACAACTGCAGTGATTGACAAGTTGGTTAAAAAGTGAATAGTAAACCAGTGCCGCAGATGAACAAGTATGTGACATCATTCTACCATGCCATACCAGCCATTCTGAGTTGAAACCTCTGGACTATCTTGGAGGGCAGAGAGCCCATATAATAATCTAGATATGACAGTCATAGGAATGGATCACTATGCTCAAATCTCTGCAGCAAATCTTTTTTTTCCAATTATTACTAATTTATTAGAGGGGAAAAGAGAAAATATGAGTCATTTAGAGAGTGACAATTTGCCTAGTAGGCTGGCAAATGGCTGTGATGCTTCATGTATTTGTGTGCCAAAATAATCTTCAATTTCTTAACAAACTTTTTTTTTGCCCTTTAAAAAGCCTACCAGTGTTTTGACAATCAGCCAGTAGAACAGAGATATTATGGGGAAAGGATTGGAGATATATGGGGAGTGGGGAATGGAGAAGGTCATTCTCCAGATTCTGCTTCCTCCACCAGATTAACACATCATACAGCCACTGAAATACCACAGTATCTGCATATGAGTTCTCTAAACCAATTTGAACAGAGATTCAAATAATTTATTCTCCTAAAAAATACAAGAAGGAGTCTGCAGAGCAAAGCATTTCATTCACAATTCTGTTCCTACTGGTGGCCATTTTTAGCTACCCACTTAAAAAAAGGCAAAACTTTTTTCTCAAGTTGAGCTCAGTTTTTGGTGAATATGACAATATATCTTCCTTGGTAGCAGTACAAAACCGCTTGTATTGATCACTCCTTGATTGCCCTTCTTCTGATTAATAAAAAAAAAACACCACATGCTAGCCTGTGTTTGGTTAATAAAAAATAACTGAATATAATTAAAATCTGTGATATAAAAAGGAGTCCCTGCAAGATTGTACTCCACTGGTCATTGCTGAGTATAGGTGTGTGTGTGTGTGTGTGTGTGTGTGTATGTGTGTTCATCTCTGCTTCAAGGCCATTGAGCCAGGACTGTCTGGAGACATTTCCATGGTCAAGTGGCCAGTATGAAGTCATGGAGTGCTGTTACTTTGCGAGTGAAGTGGTACCTATTTATCTACCTGTATTTGTATGCAAGCTGGCAGGAGCAGAGGGTGATCGGAACTCACCCTGTCAGTTGGAGCTCAGGTCTCGAACCTGGGCTGCTGGCTTTCTAACTGACAAGCTGAGTGTCTTAACCATTGAGCTACTGCACTGCCCAATTTATATCCAGCGTATAACAGATTCCAAATAATTCACAAGAGTGGAATACTCAAAGAAGTTTGATTTTATAAACCTAGCAGAATTTCACAGATAGATATTCTACATGCATATTTCATCCATTACGTATTTTAAAAATAAGAATATGGAAGGAGATGATTGCTGGCCTGGCAAAGATTGAAGTATTTTATATTAATATCATTTCTTTACTTTACCATTTCCCTTCTAAATCCCTGTACTGCTTTTTGTTCTACTATTACTTTTTCTTGAATTTGCTATATTTCACAAATAAAAATAAAAAGCACATATTCAATTAACTTTGAAGTTGAGTGTATTACTCAGATTTAATATAGGGTAGTTAGTTGATGTCAGTATACTTGATGTGCATTAACTACACTGTATTAAACCTGAGTACTTCATAGTAATTGGGATGAGTTTAATGTAATGTTGATTTATACTACGCCTGAAACATGTAAAAAAAAAGTTACTTTTGCATGTTTTGCTAGGTACATAACAATGTGTTTCTTCAATCCTAAATCTTGCCAAACCCACAGCTAGAAATATCTTGAGGCAAGCTTAACATGTGTGGAGTCTAGGCGGTATGTCTCTACTAATTTGGATGTCACCAATATCTGCCCTGCTTAATAAAATTGGGTGAGTGACCAACACTCTTTTAAAATAGTGAAGAGTAGAAATCCATGCTGCAGCATCCTCATTAGAATCCCAGTTACTTCCTTTCAGATGACTCTTTTAGAAAAAGAATAGTGGCAGCTCCCTCAAGCACAAACAACTAGGTTCACACGTGAAGTGTTCCATTTATTGTTTCATTGCTCAAGTCTACACACAGACAAACAATTTGCTCCTAGTTAAAATTAAATGAAGTGTTAATCGCATTCAAGGAGGGTTGGATTTGTTCTCTTGTGACTCTGCGAAGATCCTAAACTAATTCCCTGCTTGACTCCTCCCCCTGCCTCTGTCAATCTTTCCAAATAACTGTTAATGAAAATTAAGGCTATTAATAGATAATAGTATTAATTTCAGGAATAGAATAGATCAAATGAAGTTGTTAGTAGTTAAAGATGCTTAACTTTGATTCAATAGCATCCCCTCCCCCCCAAAATACCTGAATTTCCCCCTGCATTTCTGTTTCTTTTTCTCTCTTAATTGCCAAGACCATTTTATAGTTACTGTCAACATTCTTGGCTGAACTGAATAATTTACCCTTTTAAACTGACAGCAGCTGTCATTATAAAAATTTCAGGGGCCACATTTGACAGGATCCACACAATGGGGAAACTTAAAACTTTTAACCGGCTTCGCGACATTCCCAGACTTCTCTGAATCTCTTGTCAGTCTCTGCATTATCTCATCTTTGCCTTGTAAAAAGTTGGCAGATTAAAAGATTATATCTGACAGATCTGAAGTGGTGTTGATGACATTCCCTGACAATCATATCAGTAGGAGAGAAGGAAACCACGGGGATAAGAAAAGAAAGCGTAATGAAAAACCATCTTTGAAAATTTGTTCAGCAATTTACAAATGAAGGAAAAAAAGCTTGGTCCTTTCAGATAATCATTTATAACACAATAGAGTTTTGCTTGGTGAAAATTGGAGATGGTTAATATGTCAGGTCCATTAGTTCTCAGACGGAAAAGAAGAAAATAGTTTCTTCCCCTCCCCACTTTGAGTACCCTGGAATTATGCCCATTTCCAAAGTTAATATTCTTCATTGACTATTCTTAGAAGTGAGGATTTACTATGCAAAATGTTAGTGGCAAGACAATGCTAAGAATTTGTCAAGACCTTTAAGGTAAACAGAGAAGAATAGAAAATGAGCAAGTATCATTGTATGTTATGCAGATACAACAGTAGAGTTATTGTAGATCACTTTCTGCTTTCTTTCTCCTCATGCGACAAGCACCACTTATCATGTTGTGTTGTATTACTGTTACTGTTACTGTTACTATCACCCATCTCCTCCCACTTATGACTGCAGGACTGTAACTTATTGCTTGTATCCTATGACTTCTTATTGATATTGTTTCCTGATTGCTTATTTGTACCCTATGACTATCATTATGTGTTGTACCTTATGATTCTTGACAAATGTATCTTGTCTTTTTATGTACACTGAGAGCACATGCACCAAAGACACATTCCTTGTGTGTCCAATCACACTTGGCCAATAAAGAATTATATTCTATTCTATCATCATATTTAACTATAGATTTAGTTACCAGTTCTTGATAAATGCATTTGTTACTAGTAATCATGAGTATGGCTATTGCCAGATAGCTTCCCTCAGAACAGCATCATTTGCATACAAAACTTCCGATTGCCTCTCATCTCCAGCCCTGGAAATGTTTCAAAATAGCTTCCCTACCCAGCAATTTAAGAAAACGTGTGGAGGAACAGAGAGGCTTCCTCTTTTGTTGAATTCTTCTTAAGTGTAGCACCCACAACCGAACTCAATACTTCATCTGTGGTTTGACCAAAATAAAATAAAATGCAACGATTACTTCCCATCCCAACCAAATGACTACGGGCGGTTTACAGCTCAAAAACTAGCTTCAGCTGGTTAGAAAGTCATTATTCTAATTGATTCCGTCTTGGTAAGAACCACAGAATACGGCATCACATCCCTGTCATCTATCAGGGATACTTTGGTTTACCATATGAAGCTCCATGTTGGATGTTCTTGTTCACTCACTCTGTTTTGCCAATTTTTTCCCCAGAATTAGCACGTTATTTCTTCCTAATGGCTAATACGTTGCTTTGATCTGTCTCATTTCCTCCACAAACATCTCCTTAAGAACATAAGCCATGCCCTGCTGGATTGGACCCCTGGCCTACATAGTCCAGCAGTCTGTTTTCACAGTGGCCCACCAACTTCTCAAGAGAGACCACTCAACTTCCAAGCAGATGGCCTTCAAAGGCAGCCCCACTGCCACCAAGGCTAATAGCTATTGATCTTCAGGACTTCCAGAAATTAACCTAACAATTTTCTGAAGCCAGCTGAGCTGGTAGCCATTATTGCATCTTGGCCACAGCAGCAAAAGTGTCTCTCAACCACATCATGCAACCAAGCAAAGTGTATCGGACAGTTGCTCTTCTCTACTTGCTCTGTGCTCCCTGCCCCTCCCTCCTCCGCGCATGCGCGGCAGACCCGGAAACCAGGTGGCTGCAGGAAGGCACGTGCGTGGTGGAGCTGAACTGGGGCAATGGCTTGCGTGCCCGCAGAGAGGGCTCTGTGTGCCACCTATGGCACGCGTGCCATAGGTTTGACATCATGGGTATAGGATGTCCTACTTGAGCAGGGGGCTAGACTAGAAGACCTTCAGGGCCCCTTCCTGTTCTGTTCCTATTCCCATTCTATTCTTCTTAAATCACATTGTCACAGCACCCTGCAACCAGTTGTAAATATGAGCAGGTAGCCAGGTGTCTTAATTGCACGTGTCACCGTAAGAGTGATGCGACAATCTAAAATGCAAGAACAGGTTACATAAGTCACTCTTTTCTGAGTCTGTCATATCTTCAGTCAATATATGAGCAGTTGTAACTTGGGGACTATCCGTATTCATTGGAAAGTTCTCCAGTATCACATTTTAATGAACAAAACACTTCCTGTCCTGGGGAGATTCTTCATGTCTTTAGGATCAGTTCAGGATGGAGTGGGGTGATGTGGGGATTTATTTCTGCACATTTGAAACTTGTCCTCTTTATTCTTTCTGCCTTTTTTTTTTAATTGAAATAACTAACAAAAAGTAAAATATACACACACAGAGGCACTGAATTGACAAAAAGATAGGAAAATAAATGCAACCGAAAATCAAAGCTAATAGTTTAACAGATAAATGGATACCTTTTTAAGATATACAAACGTCTACAAACATATTTAAGATATTTAACATCTACAAACATATTTCTATATGCAACGGTTTTTTACTTATTAGAAAAAATGTTAATATAGCTAAAAATTCGGAATAAACAGATATACAGATCTTCAAAACTCTTTACTGTTGTATTCATTTTGCTGTGGCAATTTCCCACCCTTCTAAATATTGCCAATTCCATCCACCACCCTTTAAAACCTAAAGCCTTTGATTTCCAAACTTTTGTGATAACATATCTAACAATAACAGACATTTTGCACCAATCTTCTACTTAGGGAAAAGAAAATGTAGACCAAATAGCTGGATTAATTACAGAAAACTGTAGATTTTTCCCCATGATTTAACATTTCCAAGACTGTCTAGATTCTAGAACATGTATCTTAATAACCAATAATTTTCCAAATCAATGAAATTTCATCTCCTGAGGAATTCTGTGCCAGGAAATGTCCTAAGCAAATGATCAATTTTAAATCCTGAATCAAACTTTCCCAAACTTTTTCTTTTGAAGCTTTGAAGAAACCCTGCCTGATTGATGTAGGAATACTGAGAACATTTTTAAAATTTCAAATTACTGTAAGTAGACTATCTACAGTTCATCAAATCTTGTATGGAATCTCTGATGATTGTTTTTTTAGTTTCAGTTATTTCCACACAGATCATTTCCATATGTTCGCAACGAAGTCTCTCATATTTTCTTAATGATACATGTCAATCGAGTTTGTCTGTGGAGATTCTCAGTCATCCAGCTCATGGTTGTCCCAAAGGTGCTTTTTCAAAAGGCAACTGGACTTGGTTTTTCCTTGAAGATGTTTCACTTTTCATCCAAGAAGCTTCTTCAATTCTGACCGAATGGTGGAAAATGGAAGGATTTATATTCCTTGCAGTCATATCTGGTCATTCGCACTCTTTCTGAGAGTCGTTGAGACCACTTGAAGGTTTATCTGTGCCCTCAGAGTCACCTGAATAGTGCAAATGGGTATTGTGAGAAAAATAAGGGTTTGCCCTGTTGTGTTATTAATATAGTACCCTACTTCAGTCCCCTGAGTCCTAATAATCTCAGCAGGCCTTGGTTGGGTTCAATATTGATACAAAGGTACCTGCATGCGATAACTATGACATAACAAAATAATACTTCAGCAGCTGCCAGGAGGTAAAGCGTATTAACCTGAGTATTATAATAAAGATATTAGAAATAATGAATGTATCTGTGAGGCTTTGAAGGGGTCGCGGATTTGGCGCACAGAGGACCATTGACTGAGTTACGAGGGATCGATGATGCCTTTCTGTTGAGATTGTGACTTTTGAGCATGTGGCAAATGCGTTGTGTAAGTTGAAATTGTGCCTTGCAAGCAGGACGGTTGCTTAGTGTGGCAAAGGCCATGGGGAAAGAGGAACTTACGGTTGGTCACACATGAAAAAATAGCCATGTTGTAACAGGTGGGACGACAGAGCAGGAAACTGGCCTGGTTGCTATGTCAGGCTGGGCAGGATTTGAACGTCACGTGGGCTGTGGTTTTAAGGTACATAATGGAACGCTGAACAGCAGGTAGTTGCCACAAGCCGTTCCCCTTGACTGCTTGTCAGATTGACCCTCATTGCGATGTGATTATAATGTAAGTGTTTTATGTTTGCTATGCTTTAGATCAGGGGTCTCCAATCTTGGCAACTTTAAGCCTGTC
>JANHFT010000812.1:143470-160094 GCA_032467955.1 Pseudoxenodon macrops | reverse complement strand
CACATGCACCAAAGACAAATTCCTTGTGTGTCCAATCACACTTGGCCAATAAAGAATTCTATTCTATTCTGTTCTATCTTTCTTGGGCCTTTTGGGAGCCTGACATCCCCTCTTTTTTTTGTAAAAAATATTGTATGGCATGAATCCATGTGATGGCATCAGAATATTCATGTGCACTGTTCTAAAATAGGAAAACAATGTTGTTGCTGAACTACCTATTACCTATGGTGAAAAATTGTCCTGATTGAATTTGGCATCCAATTGCCACGTAATGGTGTCAAAGTGAACTTACGCAATCTTCAAGTCTTGGGGAGTAATTCAAGTCATTGGAGTGGGAAGTTTATCTTAGCATCTTGTCCTTTGTCTTCTTCTTTTATATTTTCTACATGCTCCCTGTCACTTTGACTGTCTTCTTCTGAAATGATAAGATGACAACACAGTTTTTCACAGGCAGCTGACGGTTGCATAATCATTTGATCATTTGTTAAAAAAAAATAGCAAAGGAGCATTTTCTGGACAACGATGACAAAAAGCTACTGCCAAGATAGGGTAATTTCTGCTTTCCTGTATACCAGCTCCACTTCAATCAAACCCAACCTCCAGTTTTAGTTATCAATCATCCTTAACTTCTTGTTAGTGACAAAAGAATGTTTTGAATGCCAGCAGCCCAATCAGCCTAGACGTTGGTTTATGCATCGGTTAAAAACATTCAGAAATCTTGATTATTAATTTTCAGGGTGAGGGGAGAGATAAGTCCCCATCTCTGTCTATGTATGACTGACAATATGGCTGGGATCACTATTTCTGCTTCTCTTGGCTACTGAATTGTCAGAATTCACATGCAGGTAGTCCTTGACTTATGGCCACAGTTAAGCCCAAAATTTATGCTGCTAAGTGAGACATTTGTTAAGTGAGTTTTGCCCTATTTTATGACTTTTCTTGCCACATTTGTTAAGGGAATCACTGCAGTAGGCAAATGAATAACACAGTTGTTAAATGTATTTTGTTTCTCCATTGACTGCTGCGGGTCACAAAACATCATCTACAACTAATATAAATGTGAGTCAGTTGCTAAACACCCAAAGCTTGATTGGGTGACCATGGGTATGCTGCAACAGTCATAAATGTGAAAAAATGGTCATAAGTCTTTTTTCAGGGCTGTTGTAACTTCGAACGGTTCACTAAATGAACCGTTGTAAGTCGAGAACTACCCATACTACCGGTACTTCAATTACACTGAGCTGGACTCACAAAACACATAACATCTTAAATAAACCAATGTTAATGTTAGTTAAGCATGGCCTAATGGGAAAACCTGGTCTCTGAGTGATTGAAAGTTATTCACAGGCTCACGGAAGAGTTGACTACCACTCATTTCCTTCCTCTTCCCTTTTCTTGCCGGTAAGTATAATTTCCACAAAGTTGTCCGCTTCTCTGTCCCAGTTGTTCCCAATTACTTTTATTGCCTCTTAAAATGGAGGTATCTGTTTAAATGAGGAAGAGATTCATTTTTGCAAAGCAAGAGTGGCCTAGGAGCTATAGACTGTAGCAGGCTTTGAAGCACAAGTGATGTTTTACAAGCCTCGTATGACTTTTTTTCATTAACTGTATTCATTTACAGTTGAGACTTTTATGGGGCTTTCTCTTCTATGATAATCCTGCACATGATGGAGTAAAATTGAGTCTTTATTTAATCAAATGCACAGCTCATTACAGCTCAGTCTGAAAATGTTTTAAGGTGGAGAAAAGGTTTAGCTTTCCTTTTCAAAAGTAACAACAGGAACTACAGGTAGTCTGCGAGTTAGGACCACAGTTGAGCCCAAACGTTGTGTTGCTAAGCAAGACAGTTGTTAAGTGAGCTTTGTCTCGTTTTATTACCTTTCTTGCCACAGTTGTTAAGTGAATCACATCTGAATTTTGATCACATAACCATGGGGATGCTGCAACTGTTGTAAAGTGTGAAAAATGGCAATGAGTCACTTTTTATAGTGCCCTTGTAAATTCGAACAGTTGCTAAATGAACTGTTATAAGTCAAGGACTACCTGTACTGGAATATAAACACCCACACCAACACTAGCAGGGCAAGCTACTGTATATAACCCAAGAGCAAACTCCACTCCCCGCTAGACCGGATTCAGCAACCAAACTCACACAAGGCAATAATACTAATTTTATTATAAAGGTATAGTATCTTGCATGTCAGAATGTGCTTCCTCCTCCCTCCCTTTATCTTCATGATAACTGTGGAGCATCTTGTCTGAGTTGTTCTCTTAAGTTACAATTTTGTCCCAGACTCGGGTTTATCTGACTGTTGTCTTCGTAGTGATTCTTTCTCCTGTCCCTCAAGGCCATTCGGTCATTCCACTACACTAATAAATTACTTCTCCCAACAGCTTTCTATGCTACACAAATAACGTGAAATCAAGAGATTCAATAAACTGCCTCCATTGTCACAGGCCTGTTTAATTGCTGAGATCGTACAGGAAGGTCCTTGCGTGTGTCCTAGAACTGCAGATTGCCATGCTGCACTGACTTGCAAGTACTCCTTCTCTGATGGGGCCTATGCCATAGAATGCACTCTTCCCTGAAATGCCTAAGACTCCTTTACATCTTTTTCTGACTTTGTAAATAAATCCTGTTCCAGAGGTGGGTTTTAAATTTTCTTACTGTCAGTTTGCTCAGGGCTGCACTGCAGCTGTGCGTGTGCACATGCATATTGCTTTTACAAATATTATGCACATGAGCAGAAGCAAAATCCAAGATGGCGCTGCCTATGGTGCCGCCAAAAGAACCAGCTCAGGAGTGTGGCAGGCCCAGGTTACTAACCAGAGGTGAGTTCCTACCGGTTCTATCCTGTTCTATAACTTGGCGATGACATCATGGAGCTGGTTCTGTCAGTGTCTCCATGGGCGCCTCCAGCTAGTTTTGGATTGATGCGTATGTGTGCACGCATGCACTTCGTGTGTGCTCATGCAGTGCAACCCTGAGTGAACCGGCAGCAAAAATATCTGGAACCCACCCCTGTTACTAACGGTTCTACCTAATTGTGCCGGTAAGTTACTAACGGTTCGGTAGAACCGAACCGAACCGGTAGGAACCCACCACTGTCCTGGCTCTTTTTATATGAATGCTACAATTTTGTTTTCTCTTAGCCTGCCTTCCCTCCTTACTTTATCTACATTTCTCTTTCTCATAAACTGACTTATTTTTATAGGTTCTGGGTTTTTTTAACACTCTAAAGCATGTATGTAGAGGAAGTAATATAAAATATATTTAATCTTCATCATAATAACAGTGATTTTCTTAAAAATCAATAGTGTAACTTCTTACCTTTTTAATTAATTAAACTCAGAGATTGGTGGTAGTTGCACCTTTAGTTTAATGTTCTTAGATTCTAGATTGTGGCTTAATTAGGCTGCCTTATCTTTCTTGATTTGAGTGAGAAAGCCATTCATTCTGTTCCTTGCAGTAGAACAAAAGGTGGAAAACTCTGACTTGTTGGGCGTTGCTAATCAATATACCTGTTGAATAGTGATAATTGCCATCTTGGAAGCTACTAGTGCCAAAGCTAAACGGTTTAAAAAAGAGGCTTCAAGATAAGCAGAGAAAGTGTGCTTGGTGGATGGAAGGAAAGAGAAAAAGTTCAACATAATAGCAGAGGCCCAATTTTCTTCCGCCAAAGCATGGTAGAAGGGAAGGGAAAGGAAGGGAGCAAAAGGAGGGAGAGGAATTCCAATTTCCTTTCCAACAAATATCAGTAAAATTTCAAAATTATGCTTTATTCAATGACTTTGAGCAACTGTATCTTTTCCATGGATTGCATTGGAACATTTGTACCCATTATGCTCCAAAATATCTTTTCCCTTTCACTCAAAATCCTGAAATGTTCTATGGCTTATTCCTGCTGTCTTCAATATGTTCAACAGAACCCCAGGCTGAAACAGTTGTGGGATATTTAATTTGTATACTGTGAGTTTGGCATTATGGCCCTGGGATGGGAAACAGAGGGAAGAATTGAGGGATTTGCAGGGAATGAAGTAGGTGAAAAGAGACTGAATTGTAGGTGATTTGGAGAAGAAAATATTTAAGGATAAGTGTGTTTCATTTGACTCATTTTTTGTTAATAATTTAACAAATTGTGAAGGGGGAGGACTGAAAGAAATTGGGAATGTGTGTGTGTGTGCATATATATGTATACCCACACATACAAATACACACTGTATATATCTTGTTCTGTTTCCCTCCTTCCTTAATTATCTTTTAAGTCAGAAATTCTCTTTGTTCCCTGCAATGCTTTATTTAGTTTGCTGGATGGGGGACATTTTGAAAAATGGATATCCAAAACCCAGTTTTCCTAATATCTCAATGTTTTCTATCCAACAAGAATGCTTAATTTATAATAATCTGGCTTTGAATTTCTCATTATGTAATCATCTGTGTGATGTGAATAAGGATTATTTCCCCCACTTTCCCCCCCTCTTGTTCTGAACAAACTTTTCATCTTAAATGGCCCCTACAATAGGTAAATGTACGTGGATGTTTCTATGCTGAGAATTATATACTGGGTTTATGTAGTTGACTGATTCCATTGTCTTCATGAAAAGAAAAGACTTCACAAAGTCACAATTGTCTCCACAAAAGAGATGGAAATAATTTCCTCCAAGTGTTTAAGTATCAGCTCACTTTGTTAAGAGCCAGGAATTACATGGAGGAACATAACAGGTGGCACTAAAAAGGCTTTTAAAGTAATATATATTTTATTCAGGCAAACCATGGTTTGCTGAATAGTTAAGTAAGAAATGATGGATGTGTGTAAATATGTTCATAATATGAAAAGAAGCTTCGCTTGGTAAGAAATATTAATCTTAGCATTAGATGGGAAAGGAACAAAAAGTCAAGTATCTCCTTTTTCTCCCATCAGACAGTAAAAAGAAAATGTGTGTGTGAGAGAGAATAGATTGAAAGAGAGAGAGAAAGTTGTCTCAAAATGTGGCATCAGAAATATTAATTCTGGGAGGAATCTATGATTCTATATATGGATTAATTTACTTTTCCCCCCAGCAGCTTAGTTTTGGTCATTTTGAAGATGGGTTGTTCCTAACCTAGGAAGTTTCACTTTAAAAGTAAAAAAATATATATGTGTGATTGTGTAGGCGTGCAAACCTTGAGGTGATATCAGTTTGCCCCATTCTTTTCTGATACCAATTATTTTGTTTGCTGCCTGCTTTTCTTTGGTTTTCTAATCTAATATGCATGCACAATGAATAATTGAGAATGAAACTAGAAAAGAATCTAAAATAGAACAGAAAACATGTAATTCTTCTACCACCTCCTCACTGTGGCCTGGACTATCTTTTTTTGACAGTGATTGATAGGACTTGACATTCCCGCTTTCCATCATTTTGTGACTGGAAATGTAGTGTAAACCCTCAATTGGCATAATGTAATTTAACATAATAAAATAAATAAATCTAGTACAAAACCCAACAAAATTCCAAAATTGGAATCCCGAGTGTTATTCCAATATCTGTCTGCCTGTCTCTATCCCTTCTCTTCTCTCTTATTATGAAAAAGGCAGTCCTTGCTTCTTCTTGACTGATTTCTAGATGGAATTAGGAAACAGGGTTAAACAAAATGAACTGAAGGTATCTTGAGCTACAAGAAAATTATGATAACGTACCACAGCCCACTGTTTGTCAGATAATTTTCATTGAGGTTGTGAGGTTTGAACATCATAATAAGAGCTGCTGCGGATTGCTTTACACAAGTAAACCACAAACTAACAAAGCCTGCAAAATCTCCCTACAGAATCAGTCATCCAACAAAGATTTGTTTTGGGTCTTTGTTCAGAACAGTGGAGGCAGCTATTCCTAACTCATGGTCTTCTTATTCTTTGTTGTTGTCTTTTTTTCACGAGGGGAAAAAATATATATACCATCAAAATCTCCTATGGCTTACTGTGTTACACCTATTTGCAGGCTGGAAGACAATTTCTTTGTATACTTATTCTCTTATTATTAGTTTTTCTCTAGCGAATGAAGCAGCTGCAGTCTAGCTGAGAAGAAAATAGATAACTCAGCGGTACAACCAACAGGATGCTTCAGTTAGAGACGCTGCTGCCTGGCAAAATTTGCAGATGTTTTCTTGCAGAAATTTTATATGACCTTCTTCTTAACCAGTATTTGTGTTGAACTTCATTCAGTTGATGCAGTTTAAGTATACCATAAACTGATCAAGGGGACACTTGCATTCTTTAGAAACACTTAGCAGAAACACCCTTAAAAGTTACTTTTATTCTGCACCTAAAACCATTATTTTTCCAACTTTTTATTAAAAGTTTATTGTAAGATAAAATGCAAATAGAAACAAAAATTGAGAAAGGTAAAAAGAGAAGTGCCGAACAAAATAAAATGGAGGATAAAAATAATGGCTTCCCACTTTTTCAGCGTAGTAGAGTACAAAAAAAAGTTACAACCTCAACTGTTTTACTTTACATTTCTAAATGTTTCATGCTGTTTATAGAACAAGATTTATTTTAATTATCAAAAACTAAAATTAAAGGTTTTTTTTCCAGTTTTGAGTACAAAGTCCAGAAGTGGTTTCCAAATGGAAACCAAACTGAATATTTTTGTCTCTTAACAGTTATTTTTGCCATCTCTGCCAACTCTCCCACATTCACCATCCATTCTTCCATTGTGGGAATTAATGTGTCCTTCCATCTTTGTTCATATGAGATTCTTACCATTGTCAGTATATATGGTATCAGTGTTAATCATTATGAATGAATCTAGCCAGCTAGTAGTGATAGAAAACTTGAAGATCCAACGTAGAGTCATATACCACTGTAGCTTATTCTATTCACCTTAATGCTGATGCTTCTCTTTCTTTCCAGCTTTCCCAACATTAAAATCTTCGCCAGAGAATTAGCACAGTTAAATGAAGCAAGAGTGTCATGGGCTGAATGTAGGAAGAAATGACCTAACAATATTCACAAACAAACAATACCTTAGATTCCTTGGTACTCGCTGAGCTTGGTTGTTTGCTTGTAGATGTTTCATTATTCAGTTAGCATCATCAACCCCCCAATGTGGGGTTTTTCTCCTTGTTATATATCAAAAAGCTTTATATACACATGGAGAATAACATGGCAGAACTTTTGCCTCTGCTATTCGCCTTGATATTTAGAATATTCTTTACAAAGGATTTTTAAAAATCACCTGTATCTCTCAAATGGCAACCAAATGTTTGGTGGGTTTCTTTTAATCTTCTAATTATGTAGTATTACACAGCTGCTGAAATTGAAATTTTTAGTGGATTCCAGATCTTTTAGTTCAATGCAGTGAAAAATGGCACTTTGAGTTATCATAGTCTATTATTGCAAAGTTAACAGTTAATAGAAATTACCGTATCTTCTAGAATTCCTTGTATACACTGTAAGAGAATAATTTGTTCTTCTATTGTACCAGGATTCAGAACAAAGACAATGTCAAATCAGAACATTTCAGCTTCCCATGATACTCTACTGCAGATCTCAAAATGTCTATTTTAGAAAAACAAGATACAGTACCTGAGCTCACATACATCAAAATGTTTCAGATTCTTTCCAAAACTCTTAACAAATATAATGCTTTGAACACTATAGTTTTTAAGTGATAAAGTACTTGCATATAATTTTCATCTGTAAAATTAACCAGCCTGCCCCATCTCCACCCCTTCATAATTTAATTCCCACAACAGTTTACACACTCTATATATCTGATAATGTGAGCTGTGGTTGGTGAGTTGTTCATCAAAGCTTGAATTTTTAAGATAAAAATCTGTTAAGTGGAAAAGGAGTTATTAACCCCTTCTGATTTTAGGATTTTAGGATTCTATTACTGTTGAACGTTTCCTTGAATGATGAACATATGGATTCTATTTAATAAAGATGAATGGAATATAAAGACGGCGACAACAAAAAAGCTCTAGAAGTAGTAAATTTGAAAGTTGAACATAAAGTCACATAATTCTCACCATATAGATACACTGACCATACATCCTTTATTATAGTATTTCATTCAAGAAACCTGTCCTTTGTGTTTATTTCATTTAAATATTTTCTCCTGATTTTACTCTTGATTTTTTAAAAATCAAAGTTATAAACATGAACAATTCATTTGTCTTCATCTTTATGGATCTCTTTCAGATTTGTCCCTTTTTCGGTTTGTCCTTTATTTTTTCCAAGAAAGCATTGCCCCTGAACATATCAACGCAGTTAATCAGGGTAAACCCAACTTCAAAATTAGAGGTCTGCTTATTTCCAGTCTGTTAAGGGAAAGCAGGTGGAAGGTCAAGGCAGAAACAGAAGTTCAGTTTGAAAATAAAGAGATTATAAAGAGTATTTTAATTGGTGTTTAAATTATACAGAGCAGGATGGATGGAAGCTTGAGGAAGAAGAAATCCCTTAAAACATAGCAGCAAGTAAAAAAAGGAAGACGAGGGATAAAATCAACAGAAGATATTATCTGAGAGTTTAAGAGGAGGAAAGCACCTGATTAAGTGAGGGGGGGAAATACCCAAAAAATAAATGACACTTGAAAGTCAGTATCCTGATCAACAGAGGGATAGTATCAAGATCATGTGAAGTGTTAGTATCACTTTATAGTGCACTGGTAAGACCACATTCAGAATATTGCATCCAGTTTTGATCAACATGATACCAAAAAATAAATAAATAAATGTTGAGATTCTGGAAAGAGTGCAGAAAAGAACAATAAAGATGAGTAAAATATCTGTTGGAGGAAAAAGAAGGAAAAATAAAACATTGTTGAGTACTTAGAATCTTAAATTCAAAACTTCTATGTGATGTCCCATTGCATGCTACAAGCACCTATGTTCATTTTCTTTTCCTAGAATTATATTACAGTGCTGGGAAGTTGCTTTACTCTCCATCCACCATCTGTTTGCTAATTTTTCAAAATTGTATTCGAGGGCATGCATCCAATATACAACAAATACTTTAAGTACATTGCTGCCTGCTGTAACTTCAGGTTTTGCCCAGGAAAATTGGTGCTTCAGTGACGAGATGCTAATTTCCTTGCAATATTTTTTGGTGGTATTTGATACCTTAAGGAGATGCTAATGTGGAGTAGAAATGGCAGAGTTGGGCACAAGCTTATGAAAAGATCAACTTCCAGACAGGTGTGCCAGCCTGCTGCTTTAAATGACAAGCTGACACACTTAAATGTAACTCAGTCTAATTATAAGCCCTTCAGATTGCAGTTTCAAATAGCAAACTGACATACTTACAGGGGCTGGGTGAAATCTTCTCACAATTTATTCTCCTCCTCACCAGAAATATTGAGGGTGAATATGTGTCCATAGATCTGACAGTTAATTTAGGGTGGGTTTTTTTGCTGCTTACCTGGGATTTTAAAAAGAAGAGCCCAAATATCTGGAAGTCACAGATAGCAGGCAGAGATCTGATGATCATTGGATGGGTCATACATTCTGCTGGTTTGTCTATCATTTTGACTTTTGTTTCCATAATTAGACTAATCTCCCCCTCTTTCTTTTTGAATAAGTACATTAGTCCAGGCAATTGACCAAAAAGCACACATTTCTCAGGATGTACATAGAAACCACCCATCCAACTTCAAAACAACAACAACAAAAATACAGATCTGATTCTGCTTTACACAAATTTTAAAAAGTAGCAGAGGGAGTTCATGTCATTTTGTTTTCTTTAATAAGCAAACCTGAAATGGCCTCTGATTTTGTCAGTTCATTAAAAAAAAACATCTAGCTCCTCAGACAATATATCTATACCGCCATATGTAATTCAGATAGGGACAATTTGCTCTGAGAAATGAGATTCCAAGTTCACAACTTGAGAACTTATTGGGGTTCTTTGTAACAATGCACTGAACAACAGCAGTTGGAATTGTGACAGAAGAAAGCAGTGAGGTTTTCGCAGCTAACTTGGTCCAATTAGTCAGCTTCAACTATGTGCTTTGCACCTACATGTGGAGAAGGCAGCAACACTCATATACTGATTAACTAGAGTTGCAATTAGATTTGCAGTTGTAATGTAGTAGAAGGGCTGCCAAGGCTATTGTCAACTTGTGTTCCCCTTGTGTGATTTATGTGAAGATGTTGAGTTGATCCAGAAACTGGAACTGATACATTACATGATTCACATCCTTTCATTGTTGACTGATGTTTGCTGAATCCCTGTATCTTCTACTATTCTCATTACATGGTGTAGTTAAGTCCTCAAGGAGCTTCCTTCACTAACTCTCAGATCCTAAAGCTCTGAATCCTAGGGAATCTTGGGCTTTTGCAATTCTGCTATTTCTGCTGATCTCTTATTTTAAATCATTGCATCCATGTACTTATACATAACAGGATCTTTGACTCTGGATGATATAAAAAGTATCCAACTCTTACTACCAAATAAGAATGTTGCAAGGAACATTATTTTATAAACAGCCATTTCAACAAATATATATTCCTAATAACAGGCTGCTGCTTTTACAAAAATTTCACCACTCTGTCATTTCTTTAAAATTTAAATTCAACCTTTATTAAGCAATCTGCAAAGGTACACAAATTCATCTACTCCTTCTAGATTTTACATTTTAGAAGTGTCATTTATTTACTAATTAATCAAATTTATATGGCTGCACATATGACAAGAAGTGACTCTGGGTGGTGTATAATAAGCAGTAAAACATAAAATACAGGCATTTAAAAATCAACATTACCATAAAGATTAATGTAAACTATTTTTTTTTAGTTTTTAAGAAGTTTTCGGTTTTTAGTTTAACTATTATTTAGGAATAATTTGTAAGCATTCAATCCTTTCCTTCCCGTCAAATACAAATTACTTCCCTGTGAAATGTAATAATGTTTAATACATTATTTAAGCAGTGGTGGGTTCTTCCTGGTTTTACTACCGGTTTGGTCATCGTGCGCTTCGTGTGCACACTTTGTGCTCTGCGCATGCAATTGCCAAACAAGCACTGCATGCGCATGCACACTTTACAAAAACTGTTCACTTCCCCATTTCTACTGGGGAGAGCACAGCTGATTCCCGCAACAATCCACTCTGCCACACTAATCAGTTGAGAAGATAAAGAGCAGAAAGGAGCCCAAGTGGATGGCTGGGCCAATATCAACATTAGAAGGAACTGGTTCTCTATTAGGTGATCACCACCACTAATGGTTCTCCTGAACCGCTAAGACCCGGGAGCAACCCACCACTGACATTAAGTGAAAAAGACTCTACCATCTCTACCAGCATCCAGATAAGTAGGAATTTAAACCAGGCAAATAATCAAGCAGGAAAAAAAACTATATCCTGACTAGATCAACTCTCTGGACCAGCCCAAGAAAGGCATAGAACAATCCAGTCAAAGTTCACCTCTTTATTTGTTCATACCATATAGACAGAATCTTGCCAGACTAAACCTATATCACTCTCACCCTATCAGTTGTACTCTGAGATATTCTAGGGAGGAACTATTCCCAAATCTCTTCCTCTTCCTCTGATCCAGGTTCAGGTTGTCCATCTCTTTGGAGTGTGCTGCCTGCTTTCAAGGAAACTGCTGCTTCATTATAGTCCATTCACATCAACCAAGCTCAGAGATCAGCAAGGACTCCACAGTTTGCAAAAGTGATAGGCTCACTAACTCTTAGTCATTTCTTCCTTCCACTTTGCTGCAGCTCTGGAGTTGTTAGTTAGTTTGCGTGTTGCAGCTCTAGGGTTATTTTTATGATTTCAGAAAATACTTCTAATGGCAGAAGGGATGCCACCTCTTTAACTAAACTTTAACAAAACTAAACTTGGTTGCCAAGTTTAGTTTTGCAGAATTCCAGAAATGCAACCCAAGGGAGAGGAGACAGATTAATGATGGAGTTTAGAACTTCTAAAACGAGCTTCATTGAATTGTCCACTGTGAGGGAATCCTTCAAACAAAAAGCAAAGCAAACGAATATTCTTGGTATCTAGGCATCCTACCACACACACACACACACCTTTTTTTTAAAGTCTTTTTGGTATTTTTTTCTATATATATTTTTGTTTTGTGTCCCTACCAATTTCTTTTCATCAAAAATAGTGATACATATGGGCAACAAGAAATAGCTTTCATATTGGAAATGATTGCCACTTGTCTGATTTCACACAGTAGAGAGATCACTCATGCAGCTCAGTGCACAATGGAGTTGGGAGAATATTTTTTTTTCTGTAGGCTCTTTCATTTATCATATAATACTGTTGGCTGTCCCCACTCTAAAGTAATTACTATCATCATCATAATGACCATCACTGCAGTGGAAATGAAAAGAAATGAAGATCAGTGTTGACTGCAAAAGAAGAGAGCCACACACAAATAGAAGTACCAGTATGTTTTTAGTGTAGTAAATGCTACAGTTTAAAAATGTTTATACCAATCCTCAGCAAGTCTAGGAACCAGAGGTGGGTTCCTACCAGTTCTATCTGGTTCTATAAAACCGTTAGTAACTCCGTGATGACATCATGGAGCCAGTTCTGTTGGTGTCTCCGTGGGCACCAGCATCTTCAATTTTGCTTCTGCGCATGTGCAGAAGCTAGTTTTTGATTGTTGCATGCACGTGCATGTGCATGATTCATGCGTGCACTCATGCAATGCAACCCTGAGTGAACCGGCAGCAAAAATATGCACAACCCACCCCTGTTAGGAAACAATAATATGGGTAGGGCGAGCTTTCACCTGTTCCTTTTGAATCCTAAGAGAAGATGCTATCTTTTTAACTACCGGTAGTTGAAAATGGAGATGCTAAATAAATCCAGCAGAGATTTGCATAGGTTTATAAGGTTACCAAAATAGAATCTGCCATGGAAGCAATGAATAGAATCCCAAGTACTCATCTTCTATCACTCAACAATCTACAGCAACATCTAAAAGCATATATAATACTTTGAAATGTACTTGTACAGCACCCTAAATTAGGCATGTTTGCAATAAAAAAAACATTAAAATATTTTACAACAGGGATAAGCATGTTTAAAGACATTGGATCTGGGAAATGTACACAATTTTATCAGATCTTTTAAAAAGTTTTATTTATGAAGATTTTGAAAAATGAACCCATTTTGTGTTGGGATGTTTAGACGAGTGAATAAGGAAAAAAAATCAGTAAATAAATACTGTGTGGTGCAGTAAAGGAAAAAATATGAATAGATCATTCATATCTTCATAACATTCAGGGTGATAAGGATCCTTCTACCATATTTAGACCTGCAAGGAAGCATTTATGTCCAATTAAAGGAGTTATAAATCAAATATTCTTTTTACATACCGTAATTCTCTAGTATTCTATAGTAACTTTATAGTAACTTATTTGCTGTAAGACCTTGGTAATCAAAGGACAATAGCTGTTCATTTGCTCTCATGGAAAGCCTGATACAAACACATTCTTCTTGATAGAAATGTGCTTCTGATTACTCAAATATAATAAGTTAATGTTATTTCAGATCTCACAACCTTATGCTCTGTCCGTTTATTGCTGCCAACCAGCCTTTCTCATTTCTGTCAAAGGGAGAAATAGGTGGTTGGTGCATAACCTAGTTGGCCTTCCGCTGGGAGAATGATTACATCAACGAATCTGCAAACTGGTATAAGAAACAACACAGAAACAAAAGTGATTCAACTGAGAGGAAATACAGAAAAATAAGGAGGAAAAACGTTGGGCTGGTTCATTTTGCTAGGAAAACAACAACAATGTGATTGTAGAGTGACTAGTATACTTTATTACATCATCCTAACTTTTCTGCTGATGTATAGTATATCCACTGATTTTTCCAAAGGGATTAATGACCAATAACAGTGTTCTATAAAGCTTAGATGCTCTTCCCATGTATGGGTTTCATCTTGAAGCAAAATCCTATGTCTCAAGCTGTTGACCATGGAGAGGTTTTGACTTCTGAAGCTGTACAACTGGCAGATGATATTCTGATTCCCATTACTAGACTACTAGAAAGCGGAGTGGAGGGGGGAGAAATAAGTGAGATGAGCGGAGAAAACCTCTTTGGTCTGCTCATTAATCATTGTAAGGAAAGAATCTCTAAAGATCCAAACATTGTGGCATCTTGGAAGAGAAATAATAAAAGAAGGGAAGAAAAACAGAAGCAACGATGCAAGAGTTCTCAAGCAACACAGCCAACATATTGAGGATCATTATTGGATACCATGTGATAATGCAATAATGTTAAGAAAAAGCTCACCTGCAAATTTACTTCTACATTTGGGGAACCTATATACAGGTAGTAATGGAAAAGTTAAATACCGTAATTTTTCAAAGTATAATATGCACCAGTCTATAAGACACACCAAGATTTCAAAGAGGTCAGTAAGAAAAAAAAGCTTGTTGTCCTCCCCGTCCCCAGGAGCACTCTTTAGACCTCCCAAGCCCTCTGTACACCCAGTTTTTTTGCAAAAACAGGTCCGTTTTTCACCTGTTTTTGTGAAAAATGGGGCATGCAGAGGGTTTGGGAAGCCTGTAGAGTGTTTCTGTGGGCTGGAGGAAGGCGCTAATCAGAAATGAGACTGCTTCAGTGTGTAACTTTGTTAAGCTAGTCATTGCCTGTAATAAACTAATTTGAACTTGATGTGAGTTTGTTGCTCCTGACGGGCATCTGTGTTTTCATTAATTGTGACTTCATAACATTCCTATAAGTCATGAGCCACAATAGACAAGATATTTGAAAAGTCCAGCCTGGTTAAAATAGGAACTGTTATCATTTATCAACACTTTCATTAAAAACATCTGGCTCATTATCAATTACAGGGAATTATATTCATTCAATAAGACTCTCCCCTGAACATATTATAATTAAATAAACAACAACCTAAAAATAATAAGATTCCACCCTATATTCTGATGCATACAGTTCAGAAAAGTTAACATGCAATCTAATTTGCTACCTAATTTAGGATAATGTATAGATTAGTTTTAAGGTTCTGTTTTTTTCCCCAGATTTACAAGAACAGACTGACTATAAAGTACAGAACAATTTGTTAGCGATGCTTAATCACTGCTATAGATGACAGATTTACATTAGAACAGAATAGAGCTTTGAATTTAAATTGGAAAAGTTGTTTTGGATCATTTAAGGTTGCTCGTGTATCCTCTACTGGTAATTCCGTAAACCAAAACTGTCTCTTCCAGGATTATGCTTCTGCTGCAAAGTCATATAGAATATTGTTAAGATTGGTTAAGATGCTGGGCTTGTCAACTGGAAGGCTGACAGTTCAAGTCCTAGTACATCATGATGGAGTGAGCATCTTTTCCTGCCCCAGCTCCTGCCAACTTAAGTAGTTTGAAACCATGCAAATGTGTGCAGATAAATAGGTACCACTTTGATGGGAAGGTAACAGCATTCCACGAGCCTCTGTATATAGTCATGACAGCTACATAACCATATGATAACAATGGTTCCCTCGACTAGGAAATGGAGATGAGCACCACCTCCTAAAGTTGGACATGACTGGGCAGGAGAAACCTTTACTTTAAAAAAAAAAAGATTAGATTTAGACTTTATGAGTTCCTGTGTATTAAGCTAAACATTTACTATGGTGAGTCAAGTTTTGACTTCAGTAAATCTAGTACCATGATGGTGAACCTATGGTATGCATGCCACAGGTGGTACGTGGAGCCATATCTGCCTGCACGGGAGCCATTGCCGTAAATCAGCTCCAGTGCACATACATGTTCTGACCAGTTAATTTTCAGCTGCCACACACCCTTCCCCTCCCAGGAGTCTCCATGGCCCATTTTGAGGTCAGAAAAGGTCTCGCATGGAGTCTTTGGGAGGGCATTTTGGGCCTCTGGAGGGCCTCCGGGGGGGAAGTTGTTTTCATCCTTCCCAGGCTCCTAGAAAGCCTCTGGAGCCTGGGAGGGTGAAAACCCCACTGTGCCATTGCGTGCCAAAAGCAGGAGAAGCGGGGGGTCATGCACGCATGCACGGGGAGCAGGGAGCATTGAATTATGGGAGTGGACATGCACGTGCATGACCACCACCCCACTGCCCCTGCTTTTGGCACACGATGGCACAAAGGTTAGCCATCACTGATCTAGTACCTTGCAAACTTGGAATTGGATTGGAGAAATCTGGTTTTAGGAAATTTTATATATATACATGACCGAATACAGAATTGAAAGACAAAATTGATGTTTTACTGCCAGGGGAAAACCAAGTAGACCAGCTTTTTTAGAGGGAAGATGGTTCTACATGTAGACTACTCTCACAATACTTCTCACCCTGTTCATCACTCCTTTTTGTATAGGCATCATATGGAAGGATTCCTCAGAATGATGCTTGCTGGAAGAACTGTAGGACTGGGTAACTGCAAGCCTTAAATATATTACAAAGTGGCTTATCCAGAGATAGATAATTGATGCCAATTTCCAAACAAAATGTTATAGAACAGAATAACAGAGTTGGAGGGGATATTGGAGGTCTTCTATTCCAACCCCTTGCCAAGGCAGGAAACCCTAAACCACGTCAGATAAATGGTTATCTCACATCTTCTTAAAAACTTCCAGTGTTGGAGCATTCACAACTTCTGGAGGCAAGTTGTTCCACTGATTAATTGTTCT
>JANHFT010000812.1:132933-143370 GCA_032467955.1 Pseudoxenodon macrops | reverse complement strand
AATCAGTTGGCCAGCGCGCACAAGCGCGCTGCAGCTGACAGGGCAACGCCTCACGTGCTCTCAGAAATGGCTCCGCGCGCCACCTGTGGCACACGTGCCATAGGTTCGCCATCACTGTCCTAGAGGAATTCAAACCCTCATTCACATTTTATGTCTGCTACGAGAGTAACTCTCACTTAGTACTTCTTTTAGACACAATCTGGTTTACTTTTTGTAAGTTTTTATGTCTTTTTTTTTAACTTGTAAACTTCTCAAGAGTCACTTAGGCCGTGTATAAATTTGATAAGCAAATAAACACAAAGCTAAGCTCACATAACAAACTAAGTTAGATTAAAAGATAGTTGATTAAAATAGGTTCGTTCAATTGATATGGAAACCCAGCTGTGGGCTTTTACATGCGGTGTGTATCAAACCCACGCATTAACCCATTGTACTTGTTTGCTGGTTATGTAAACAGAGCAACTGTCTTTTATTAACAGGCATCTAGTTTGTTGTGCGAACTCAACCAGACCATCAAGGCAGGCCAATCCCTCAACTGCAGCCTGTTTGTGTTTTCTATGCAAAATCTACACAAATTATTTTGAAAGTATTTGAATAGAATCATTCCAAACTTTGGCCCAGTGCTGTTCTGGATGTTATTTGCTATAGAGCAGGGGTGTCAAATTCAATTTCATTAAGGGTCACATTGTGTTTGACCTCAAGTGGGGGGAAGGGCAACTTGACGTCACTCGTGTTGAGGGGGATGGGGGCGTCTGTGTAGACCAAGTGCTAAACCAGGACTTCCCTAAGACCTTCTCTCCCTCTCATTATAATCTCCTTCCTTCTTTCCCCCCCCTGAATTACTGCATTACTGTTACTATTAGACTTCTCATTATTCCTATCACCATTTTCTCCCACTTACGACTGCAGGACTGTAACTTGTTGCTTGTATCCGTACGACTTTTATTGATATTGTTTCCTGACTGTTTATTTGTACCCTATAACTATCACTAAGTGTACCTTATCATTCTTGACAAATGTACCTTGTCCTTTTATGTACACTGAAAGCATATGCACCAAAGACAAATTTCTTGTGTGTCCAATCACACTTGGCCAATAAAGAATTCTATTCTGTTCTAATGCTTGGGGCATAGGTTGATTACCTTCCTAGTATCATTTTAGCAAATAGCAGAGCTAGTCTGAAATTACAATAGTCTTGGAAAAGTGCTTTATGGCCCATAGAACACTTCTGGCTCTTGTAAACCATCGTGCTGGCTCTCCCTCGCAGTCATGTGATCACGATCTGGATGCTTGGCAATCTGTTCACAGATATGCCAAGTGACCACAGTTGTGTGCTTGCCTTTTGCAATTTTCCCTGTCAGCTCCTCAGAATGTCAATGAGGAAGCCTGAAAATGTAATCCAAGTTCTTAGTTACAGCATTAAGCAACAATAGTTATCTATTATGGCTTCAGTGGGGTAGAGAAACAGAGCTCCGTCCCTAATGATTTGACTACTATTCCTGCACCTTTCTGCATGCAGAGAAGAGATGACAACTTCCTGCAGTGTGCAGAAATGGAACGTTTATCCTAATAGTTTGAGTTTCAATTCTGCACCCCACAGAAGTTCTCTTCCACACATGGAGATGAGTTGAACTCCTTCAGCAGGATAGAGAAACAGCCCCCATGCTAACCATTTCAGCTCTGTTTTTCCACGCCACTGAAAGAAATTAGGTGCCTTATACACATGGAGTGGGAGCTGAATTCAATCAGCGAGTCCCTGATTCTCAATCAGACAAGAGGATGCCAAAATCTAAGCAGAAAGCAAAGAGGCAGTGTGATACAGCAGTTAGTACAGAGTTCTCCCAGAGGATGGGAGAAGCCCTAAGAGGCCCAGCACAGGTCAGGTGCACATGTCTCTGAAAATGCACGTCTCTGAAAATGATTTTCAGCTCCTGAGCATTGTGTCTTCCATTTCCCTAAATCACTTCGCAGTCACTTAATGGCCTGTTTGATCACTTTGAACCATATCCAGGAGTCCCAGGATTGCAGTCATTGAGCAAAGTAGTCACATGACATCTTATTTAATGACTGCTTCACTTAACGATCTAGATACCAGGCTCAATTGCACTTGTAAGTTGAGAACTACCTGTGCAATACATGCCTCTTTTAAGACTTTGCAGGTTCTGGGACTAGATGTTCTCTAAGACTCCTTCCAATTTTTTAATTTCATGTCTCTAAGATACAGTTTTAATAGAATAAAGATTCCTAACAATAGTTATTGCATACTTAAACAGCAGATTTATCCAAATACATTTGTAGAGGGCTTCAGTTTGAAGCTATTATACATTATATGTTTGACATAATTTGTATCATGAGTATTTTATCTTCCTTTGGTTCATTCCCAGTGACAAAAAATGTAAACAGCTTACAGAATTTAGACAGTTATATTAATGTCAAATAACCTGGTGAAGTTACTCTCAAGAAAGTTAGCATTATTTGACAAGTTTATGCCATGACCAATCTTATTATAGCCAAGGTATTGGCAGGATTGCGCAAGAGTTTATATTTTCTAGAATTTTGTGACAATGGCATAGCTTTGCTCTGTGGGCTTCATATTAAGTTCCATCCTAACAATATTTGTGTCTTTTTTTCTTGTATGACTATACATCGACCACTTTTTAATGCAAACCTCTGGAATTCAAAGAGTTGGATTGCATAGTATAGAATAGTCTATAATAATATTATAAAATATTATCTTCTATTTCTCTTCTATTTTACTTACTGGTATCTATTAATATGTATACTTAACTTTGCTAGTTATTTTCTTGTTTAATTCACTAGTATTTTCCTTTTTTTCCTTTTATGTATTCAAGAAGAGTATGGTAAGGTATTATTTAGGATGCAGTTTCATTTCTCATTACAGAATATATCAAAAGTCAAGCAGGCCCTATAAACATGTTATATAAATAACATTAAATGTTCAAATTTGTGGCCAATTTCCTCTAAATACTTCCTTACTTGGTTGATACATGATCTTTGAACAATCCTAAGTACAGTAACATTAATAAAGTTAATAAAACATTGTGATTGGTCTATCGTTTCTGGCTTTTGGTACACCCTGTATATCTACTTTTAAAATAAAGAAGCTGTTATGTGATTCCTTTAGTTAGGACATTAGTTGTTTTGTGTAGGCATGGGCTGTGCTCCATTAGCAGGCTACCTCACTATTTTCTAATATAATGTTGTATTTCTGCATTTATTGAATCTTTGTTTTTCACATTTCAGTCTGTCCTAAATGGGCAAAGCTCCGTAAAAACCACACCGAGAAGTCATCAGTGGTGATGCTGGTAATTTGCAGCTCTGCTCTCCGGTGTCTGGAACTTATCAGGTATCTTGTTTGCCATCAGGAGAGAATTTTTTCCCCAAAAAAAACCCCACAGAATTAAAGGGACAACTAGGGTATTGAGTTTTCTCAACCATTATTGGTAATAGGACTGGATCATTCTCTAAATCCTGGTCTCACCATACTTGGGAAACATACTGGTGTAGTCTCAACCTATATACAGTATTTGAACTGCATTTAAAAAAAATAAAAATGTGATTTGTATGTGCAAAGTATTAATTCAGGGGATGAAACAATACTTGCCAACTTTAAGCCTGGAGGACTTCAATTCCCAGAATTCCCGAGCCAGCTTCTGGGAGTTGAAGTGGCTTAAATTTGCCAAGGTTGGAGACCCCTTCACTAGTCAATTGCATCCTAATCAAGTCAAGTGACATTAGCTATCAATAGCCTGTGTCAAAAGCTTGAAAGAAACAGCTGCAAGATGTCTTGACTTAGCTCCCACTTGCATGAGTCTTCAGGTTCTGAACCTGAACCTTCTCACAATCAGAACAAAAACATTCTTTTTTCCTCCTGGCTGAGGGGGAAAAAAACCCATAAGTATGGCTTTCAAGTTACAGAATATATACTGTATTTTTCGGACTATAAGACGCACCGGTGTATAAGACGCACCAAGATTGCAAAGAGGTAAGTAAGAAAAAAAAAGTTTTTGTCCTCCCTGGCCCCAGGAGCAGTCTGTAGGCCTTCCAAACCCTCTGTGCACCCTGTTTTTTGCCAGTTTTTCACAAAAATGGGGGCGTTTTTGCCTTCCCCTAGCCCTCAGAAGCAGTCTGAAGGCCTCCCAAACCCTCTGTGCACCCCATTTTTTTGCAAAAATGGGCCTGTTTTTCACCCGTTTTTGCAAAAAACAGGGTGTGCAGACTTTTTGGGAAGCCTGCAGAATGCTTCTGGGGGCTGGGAGAAGGGAAAAACAACCCTGTTTTTGCTAAATGTTTTTGCCTTCCCCCAGCCCACAGAAGCACTCTGCAAGCCTTCCAAACCCTCTGCGCACCCCGTTTTTTGCCAAAATGGGATGCAGGGGCGGGGCTTCAGGAGGCCAAAATTTTTCTATTCGGTGTATAAGACGCACCAACATTTCCACCCTCTGTTAGGAGGGGGAAAGGTGCGTCTTATACTCTGAAAAATACGGTAGTTTAAAATACCCAGTGAAAAGCTAATGCATGCATGTCAAAGTTTGACTCCTAAAGGTTAGCACATTGGGTCCTTGTTAAAAGACCATCTGAAAATCATGTGCAAATTGCTGAGGGCTACAGGGAGAGCAGAGTCAAAAGAGAACTTTTTGTACAGAGTTCACTTCAGATACCTTTTGTTACCCTTGAAACAACCCGGAGACATTCCAGCCCTGAGCAGGTTGAGAAATATACATGGCCTAAGGCAATAACTAGATTCATGACAAAGAAAAATCTCTGGTGATAATGGAGCTGGGAGATTAGCAGCTGGGTGGATCAGTGAATATTTCATTCTCATCTCTCCTTTCTCAAAAGCTTTGCATTTCTTCTGCATGTAATAATATCCCACCAGCTCCCTTTCTGAAAATGCTTTCTCCTTTTAGGATTTGTCAAGCAAAATGAGAAGAAGGTAATCATTGATATAATATAGAACGAGTCTTGTTCAGGGAGAATTGTCTTCTACCAACTATGTTCTAAGGCAGGGGTCTCCAACCTTGGCAACTTTAAGACTTGTGGACAACTCCCAGCTGGCTGAGGAATTCTGGGAGTTAAAGTCCACAAGTCTTAAAGTTGTCAAGGTTGGAGACCCCTGTTTTAAGGAATCACCGATCTATGGAGTAATTCAAATGTTATATAAGGTTTTTGTTGGGTGTCATTTTTTAAACATTATCAATATACTACAACAGAAAATGATAGTAGTAACAAACAATGTAAATTCTAAGGCACACTGTCACCTTATATTCAATGTGCCTAGGCTGAACAGGACCAGCCAGTATATGGAAAACTCAGTGATCTATGCAGAAATAAGGGTACACCGCTCTCTGTAAATCAGAGATTTTAAAATCTCAAACAGGTAGCCTTTTATAATAATTCCCAGTGTGTTGGTTGCATAATTCAGTAGCAACCTTCCAGGATAGGAACTGTTCAGAAATTGTAAACATTTTAGTATCAGCAGGTAGCTTCAAACTACAGATTTCATATTTTGCCCCATGCAGCCACAACAAGAATCCAAGATCTATGATTCTACCTCTGGTAGCTTGCTGACAATCATACTCCTAAAATGTATACTGGAACTCTTTATAGCATATGGAAATTTTGTCTCTGTCTCTGTCATGTGTGTCTGGCAGTCTAAAACAATTGAATGACAGCCGACTGAATCAGAAAATGTTTGCTAAGGGAGAATATTTGAAAAACATGTTTATGTTGACTTTCAGAGGCATAAAATATCTGAGAAATATTAATAAGAAGAGGAAATTGAAAAGCTTGAGTGTGTGTGTGTCTGGGTCTGTGTGTCTGTGAAATGTCACTCATGTAACATCACAAAATCTCCAGAACCATAAAGCGTACAAACTTGAAATTTGGCACGTATGTTCCTCTTGGCTTCTAGGTGCTCACTAAGAAAGTATTTTTTGAAATGGCCACCAGATCATTAGCATTTTTTATATTATGGTTATTATTAACATGCTCTGATTCTAAGGAGTTAGAATTTCTACTCCCCCCCAACCTGAAAATAACTCTGTTCCAACTGCCACTTGTACATGGCCAGTGCTTACTCATCCGGCCTATGGGCTGGGAGTTTGGAGAGGAGCCTGAGGGAGAGAAGGGAATAAGATAGGGGAGGCCTCTGTGGGGCAAGCCTGAGGGAGAGAAGGGGATAGGAGAGGATCAATGGGGCCATCCTGAGGGAGAGAAGGAGAGAGGAGAGTCCAATCATAACTACTCATTAATTTTCAAGCTCTAAGTGTTGATTTTTATGGTTTTTCCCTCAAATTAAAATTAGAAGTGTTTGAAAAGGGAAATGACAATTGAAGAGTTACTCTTAGGCAAAACAGAATCTTAACAAAATCTCTTGTCTTCTTCTCTTTATGCTATCCTCATCAAAAGATTATTGGAGAATTACTGGTCCAAATCCACCTTTAATATTAGGTCTCAAAAGCTCAGTCATTTCTTTTCTTCATCTGCATAATTTTATTACACACAGTTTTGCAGCATTCAAAATTATGCAAAGAGTCTTAAAAGAGAGAAGTGAAGAAAAGGAAAAAGAGAAGACAAGAAGAAATTTCAGTTTTGGAATTTTACCCTCTAATCATTGCTGCAACTAAACAATTTAAGACACTGGGATAGATGTTTTCATGGGACCTTCATTGTGCAAACACTCTCAGTTACCAAAAGCCATATTATTCCATGTTTTATAGGCCCAAGGAAGAAACATTAAGAACCTGTACTGTGTTGATGACACTAGCCTGATAGCCAAAAATGGGAAGGATCTGCAAAGCCTAGCTATAAAAATTAAGGAGCAAAGTGAACAAAATCAGGCTAAAATTTAAAAATAAAGAAAAATTATTAAATATAAAGAAGATCAAACTAATGACAAGGAGAACAACCAGTTTTAGAATTGGCAATGAAGTTATCAATTATCAATAGGCCACACAACATATAGTACATTTCTTAAGCAGACAAAAGTTGCACGTTGAATTATGCAAACAATGGTAGAAGTAAAAATTTTGAAAGTAAGATCATTTGTAAAACCCTTAGCATACAGAGGAGAGGAGAAGAGCAAAGACATTGTTCTATATATTCCAGTTCATTTCTTGAAAAGCTAAGCTAAAGAATCCAAGATATTTTATCAACTCTGCCACAGGTCTCCAGCAGGTCATTAATTACAACAATGGATTGCAAGGTTTGTGGCTTCCAGCATCAGCACAATCTTAGCCAGGAAGAAGGCTGCTTACATAAACAGGTAGGAAGAGATAATATGTGCCAGATACAAATGCCATGTCCGTTGCTGATAGTACTGATCCATCCTTCAGTTTCTCATAGGTGAGTATGAAAAATGCTATCAGAACTCACTGAGCTTGTACCTGGAAAGATATCCTGTCATGCTTTGATTAAAAGAAGATTAGCAAAGAATTCCTGAGAGAAAAATGGGAGAGGAATTGTACTTTCAAACTTGCAAAGATTCTGTTAATGTAGGTTTACAATAAAGTAGAATTAGCTCATCCGGTCGTGTTTTCTGTCTAGTCTACCTTGGAAGGCTGACAGGTCTCAGAAGCCAACAGCAGGGTCAATCCTAATTGGTACTCCAAGGTATACCAGACCTGTCAATTACAATGGAAAGTTAACAAAAACAAAAGTCAGAAGAAGACAGTGACCAACCACTTCTGCATCACTACAAAGAAGGCTGTACAAGCATAGCCACAGTTAGAAAAATCCAGAGTTAGAAGGGAAAAAAAGACCAGAAATCATACTTATTAGTTTTGCAGCATTCATTTCATAGGGCATCGCTTGAGAAGGGGAAATGAAAAGCAAAAAAAAAAAAAAAATGTAAAGAGAATGATTAGCCTCTTTGCTCTTAGTAAGAAAATATTAAAAGGAATCTGTAATGCAATCCTCATGCATAATCATTGGAAAGCCTGTATATTTCTCATGCAGTGCCATGTTTAAGGATTGTCCCAGCCTTAGAATATGGAAGAAGCACTTATGTCTCCAGTAAAAATGGCTGTTGACAGTATTTGAGGAGCTGCCCAGAAAGAAGAGGGTGTCACTTATTTTCCAAAGCACCAGAAAGCAAGACAAGAAACAATGGATGGAAACTAATCAAGGAGAGAAGCAACTTGGAATTAAGGAGAAACTTCCTAACAGTGAAGACAATGTACCAGTGGAACAGCTTTGCCTTCAGGAATTGTGGGTGCTTCATCACTGGCGGTTTTTAAGAAGAGACTGGACAGCGACTTGTCTGGAACAGTATAGGGCCATGATGGCGAATCTATGGCATGCATGCCCCAGGTGGCACGCTGAGCCATATCTGCCGGTATGGGAGCCATTACTGTAGATCAGCTCCAGCGTGCATGCGCATGCTGGCCAACTCAGTTTTGGCTGACCATGCCCCCTCCCCTCCCAGGAGTCTCCATGTGGCCCATTTTGAGGTAAGTAAAGGGCTCGCATGGAGGCTCTGGGAGGGCGTTTGTGTCTCCAGAGGGCCTCTAGGGGAGTGACGGAGGCTGTTTTCACCCACACCAACCTCCAGGAAAGCCTCTGGAGCCTAGGGATGGTGAAAAATGGGCCTACTGGCCCCACCGTGCCAAAAGTGGGGAAGCGCGGGGGGATTGAACATGCATGCATGGTGGGGCAGGGCGCACTGAATTATGGGTGTGGGCATGTGCATGCACAACCTCCCCCCATGCAACCCCCCCACTTTTGGCACGCAACAACAAAAAGGTTAGCCGTCACTGGTATAGGGTCTCCTGCTTGAGCAGGAGGTAGGATTAGAAGACCTCCAAGGTCCCTTCTAGCTCTATTCTGATTGATTGATTGATTGATTGATTGAATTATGCAAGAAATCAGTTGAAGGGAATCCTCCTGCCATTATATATGGAGCTATTAAGAAATCAATACCATTCACATCATGTTAGGATCAATTGGATCAATTCATCCAGACTAAATAGCAATATCAATTAGACCTATATACCAATTCATAGTGCTTTACAATGATTTCTAAGCAGTTTACAGCATATTGCCCCAACAATATGGGTCCTCATTTTACCATGCTCGGAAGGATGCATGGTCGAGTCAACCTTGAGCCGGTGAGAATTGAACTGCCTGCAGTGAGCAGTAAATTAGTCTGCAATACTGCATTCTAACCACTGTGCCACCATGGCTCTTAGCAAGCTGTTTTTAAGGCAGCTGTCTGACACGTTACTATTTCTTTTTCCTATTTCTAATAAAAATGGAATATGCATCGTGACTAGCTCACATTCAGTTTTGATTATTGACTATTTAGTTGTTGGATTCCTATATTCAAGTTATGATGACCCTTTAGGTTTGGGATGGGTTTCCCTGTTCACTTTATATATCATGCCGCATGCCCTCAGATATGGCTCTGTGTGCCATAGGTTCGCCCTCACATGAATATAAGAAGATAAGGACCAGGAAGTAAGAATTAGAATTTAAATTTGAATTTCTCCTTTTCTTTTGGGGCAAGAAAGAGTAGATGCTATTCAGTTTGCAATGAATCCATATCATTACTATTCCTGCTCTAGAGTTATGACTACACCATTACTATTACTATTTCACTGATAGAAAACTCAGGTTCAGAGGCAGTTCATATGCTATGCTTATATTCAGTGAAGAAATGGAAAACATTCAGGACCATATTCTGAATCCTAAATCAAACCCAAAACCCTCTGAGGAATGTGTAAATTTTATTTTTATGTCTCAACTTCTGCTGCATTTGTGTTTCGTAGTGATTTTATTACATGTAGGGTTAGATCTGATTTTCATGCATTCGTACCATACAGATTCAAAATGTACAGACCCTGAGGGAACCATGTTTTATCTGCTGGTCATTTAGTGGTTAAAGATGAGGAATCTAAAAAGAAGAAGAAGTTGGAAAAAAAGCTTTAATTCAGCACCACAGCATGGCTGAATTTTCAGAAGCTCAAACCCGGCATTTTAAAGATAAGATTTTAAACCTCTCTGCCTAGATGGAATAAATTAGTTTATTTGCTAGGAGTATGCAGTACTTTGGATTTGAAGGTAAAAAAAAAAAATTGAAAAGCCAGTGCTCACATAGCATCTGTCTATAGCTCTTAAGCCAAATGCATGTTTTCCTGGAATTACAATGCAGCCGCACAGTCTTGAAAACTAGGTTTCCTAAAATGATTTTTGCTTTCAAATCTGAAATACTGCATGGCCTTCTTACTTCATCACATCTTCCTCCTCCTCCTCCTCTTTCTAAAAATAGACATTTCATCAGGGTTCTTTTACTTCTGCCCCAAAAAATTGTATAGTACATAATATAATGCTCACCAGCTTATTTATTTATTTATTTATTTATTCATTCATTCATTCATTCATTCATTCATTCATTCATTCATTTATTTATTTATT
>JANHFT010000812.1:90205-108493 GCA_032467955.1 Pseudoxenodon macrops | reverse complement strand
GATAGATAGATAGATAGATAGATAGATAGATAGATAGATAGATAGATGATAGATAGATAGATAGATAGATAGATAGAGTCCATTGGAATTGGGTGGCTAATAAATTCAAATCTCCTCAAAGGGCTCATTGAAATACAGTAGCTGCAAAAGGTATACATATGAGCCACCACACAGGCAGCAATTCATCACCCCTGCATTATACATAGCTGCCTGTAACATTTCCCATTGAGAAAGAAAATGACATTTCCCATTGTGGAAGAAGAAATATGGCTTTGTCATGTATCCAGGGGAAGAACCTGGTTACTTTGAGTTATTTCCTCCTGTGCAATAATCCTCAGAGATATGCTACTCATCATTTATTGTCACTTCCATGGTTTTTTTTTTTTAACGGGGGTCGGGGAGACAGCTCTCAGCTTCCCTCTCTTTAAAGAATAGTTCACAAATTCATGCTATACAAATGCAGGTAGCCCTAGATTTATGACCACCATGGAGTCAAAATTTCTATTGTTAAGAGAAGCATTTGTTAAGTGAGTTTTGCCCCATTTTACAACCTGTCTCGCCACAGTTGTTAAGTGAATCACTGCAGTTGTTAAGTTAGCAACATGGTTGTAAAGTGATGCTGGCTTCCTCATTGACTTTGCTTGCCGGAAGCTCACAAAAGGTGATTTACGTGACCCTGGGTCACTGCAACCATCCTAAATACCAGTCAGTTGCCAAGCATCCAAATTTTGATCACAGGGGAGATGCTATATCAGTTGTAAGTGTGAAAAATGGTCATAAGTAACTTTTTTCAGTGCTGTTGTAACTTTGAATGATCACTAAACAAGTGTTTGTAAGTTAAGGACTACCTATAGCCAGTCCATACTTTAGGTGGAAATTAGATGGCTTCTAATATCTATCGCCAATGACAAAAGCATTATCACTCTCTTGAAGTGAGACATGGACTACATCTGTTTGAATGTCCTAATAACCTGTTGCTTTACCTGCCTTCAGCTGTTGGGGCTCAGGATAAAGTATTTTTGGCCAAATTTTCAAAATTGTACTGGGGGCATTGTCTCTCTAAGTGGCCAAAATCTGTAAAAACAAACAAAACAGGGGATCTTTGTACCATTTTGTAATTTTTTTAAAAAAATGCACATTTATGAATTTAAACCTTTAAAAAAAAAGAGTGCACTGTGATTGTGAGCAGATAAATGTGTCTTCAGTTTCATATGGAACCTTTCTGGTCAGAATACAGGAAGGAGAAGACTGGGCTGGGATATGATTTCTCCTTTTCCCTTCAAGAGTAGGATGTTTGAATGTCTAAATAAGACATGGTCTGTAGCATCCAAATGTGCTATCATTTCAGTGATCCATTGTAACATCAAATAGGTGGCAGTAGACAAGGTGATGGGCCAATTTTAGTATTTTATCTTGAAGAACTGCTACCAGCCAAAGCAAATAATATTGGGTTACTCTGTCCAATGCCTCAATGAGCCATGTGGTTAGAATGCAGTATTGCAGGCTAACTCTGCTCACTGTCAGGAGTTCGAGCCTGACCGGATCAAGGTTGACTCAGCCTTCCATCCTTCCGAGGCAGGTAAAATCAGGACCCAGATTGTTGAAGGCAATTCGCTGACTCTGTAAACTGCTTAGCCTTAGAAAGTGTTGTTAAACAGTATGAAGCGGTGTATAAGTCTAAATCCTGTAGCTATTGCTACAGTAGTTTCACTATTCCTAAATAGTGTATTTTTTCAATTGAACAATTATTCCTAAAATAAAACTTCTGAATCTTGCTGCTAACTGCATTTTCAACCTAATGCTCTCTGAGACGCTTTGGACTACAAGTGCCAATAGCTTCCATTAACGGAATTAGAATATTGAGGAATGGAACTCAGAAGCATCTGAAGGGCACCTGGTTGGGTGTTTCTACTTTAAACATGAGCAGGAGCGAAAATGTCAGGCTTGAATACAGTTTTCTTACATGTCACTCCCAAATAACTGTTTCCTTAATGACCAGTGTGGCTGTTTAGGCTGAAATAAATCTAGTGAATCTGTCATCCTGTATATATGTCAAAGAATTGCATCCTTTAATGAACGTAAAGCATTAAAAACTGGCAGTCATACATTAGAACATGCTGTGACTTCATTACATGCAGTTAGTGGGAGGGAAGAGTTTCCAATTAATTAATGTGCAGCTGAAGTTCAAGCTCATAACGATTCATTCTTGGCTTTAATTACACATGTGCTTCATGCAGTAACTGTCCTTGAGTGGATGCACATTGCATTTGTCACCCACAATTCCTGAGGAGCTGCCAAGGGGGAGAAAGGGGCATAGAACTGCTGGTGCTTAGCATCAGCCAAGAATGAGAGGTATGGTATAAGAACAGAGGTGGTGCAGTAGTTAGAAAGCAGTATTGATAACTAACTCACTGCTCACTGCCAGCAGTTTGATTCTCACTGGCTCAATGTTGACTCAGCCTTCCATCCTCCCAGGGTTGGTAAAATGAGGACCCAGATTGTTGGGGTCAATACGCTGACTCTGTAAACTGCTTAGAGAGGGCTGTACAAGCACTGTGAAGTGGTATATAAGCCTAGGTGCTATTGCAGTTCTTAATACTTAAGGCTCTGTGCTATAAGGCAGCATTTGAGCAGATCAAGAGTTTCATCTGCTTGGAACAAGGTTCTGATACTCATTTGTTTGTTAATGTCCTCCTCAAATTTTTGGACTCACTATATGGGTAATTTTTGGGAATTGCTCCCAGGAAATTAGTTACTCCAACTATTTCTCAAAGGCAGAAGTCCCTCTTAGCAATGATCATAGAATTGCTAGTGGAAAATCTCCTGGATGGAATTTTCTCCTCGTCTTACTTCTCATGGATTGAATGGCAACACAAAAAATCCAGGAGTCTGCTCGGCCTTGAAGAGACAATTCACTCTGTGAGGCCCTTGGTACACTCTGAGCTTGGTTGTTTTCTTGCAGACATTTCATTACCAAACTAGGTAACATCATCAGTACTAGTAAGGGAGTAGGGTTTGCTCTTATTTTATATGCTAGTGGCTTGGATGGGAGGGAGTGGTCTTGATTGGGCTGTTTATTGTTTTATTTTTATTTATTTATTTTATTTATTTATTTTGTCAAGTGTGTATAAGATTACAGACAAAGAATAAACATGATTGTGAATATATAATATGTACAACCAAGGTTATGAGTACATGATCTTTTATGAATACATGGGGACATTAGGACAGGTATGGTAGGCATACTGGTACACTTATGCCCCTGCATGATTGAGATATTGTTTGCTTCTTGATTGTTGGTCTAGTGTGAATCTTGGTGTAACTCTTTGCTCATCTCTATCACAATCTCTCACAAAATCCTTAGCTACCTCTTAATTCCCTGTTTATATACAGGAAGGCTACCATACTCCTACCAACCTACTGCATATAAATAGAGAGCAAACCACACACTCACTAGTACCAATGATGTTACTTAGTTGGGTAATAAAACAACTGCAAGCAAGCAAGCAAGCAACCACGCTTAGGAAGCACAAAGGGAATATATGGCATTGTTTGTGAATATCATCTGGTCATTTCTTTTGCTTTCAGCAGATGACACTCTTGCTTCATTTAAAGCTGCTCAACAAATCACAAAAAGTCCAAGCAGCAAAATCAATCCCAGTGGAATGTTTTTAAAATGGCAGGGGAGCATAGATGTTCAGGAAACGGAACGGCATTAATGATTGGTTTAAAACTTGGACAATAAATAATGATATCTGCTTGATGAGTCTATCATCTTCTCAAATTTTGCCCTGTGGTGTTTTTTTAACATTATCAACGAAAGCAAGAAACTGTTAAAATTGAAGAGAAAGAAAACAGAAACTCTGCATTCTGACTGTATTGCAAACTTTATATAATTCAGGGGGGGGGGGTTAAGATGATTTTCCTCTGAAACCACAGTATTATTCACTTCTTATTCCTACCTTTCTTCCCAGAAAGAATTTATTTCACCTCTGCCCTCTCTAAAACTTAATTAATTTCTCCTCCAGAAAAACATGGCCATTTCAGAGGATTTCCTCTAAATATTTTCCAGGATTATTAAGATATTATTTAATCTTATGTTTTGGGATGGCATTGTTCCTCCACAAAGTTGTGAATCAGTACTGGTATTATAGCATTATAGAGGCTGATAAATAGCAGGCAGCAATGAAGTAAACAAACACATGAAAAATGTATTTTACCTACACTGAGCCAGCAATATTTTATAGAATGATTCTCCTTTAAATATACATAATTTCTCTGTTCAGAAACAACTAGAAAGCTATGTGAACTTAGGAACCATATGGGAGGGAGGGAGAGAAGGAGAGAGGGAAGGAAGGAAGGAAAACACAAGGACAGAATGTGGAAATGTTCTTGGAAAACGGGAAAAAAACAGGGGAACAGTTGGATGACAGACAGCTTAGCTCACAGAAGGAATGTCAGCTTGCTAAACATCTCAGAAGGGACCCTCCCTAGTTTCTTAGGGTGTATAGGCAATGGGGCAGAAATGTACTGTCAGACTTGCAATATTCTGTAATGTAACCCTAACCAGGGATGGATTCTAACTTACCTCGCCACCAGTTTGATGCCTCCCGCGCAATATGAAGAAGGCGAATCTCATTTTAATCATTCTAACAGTAGTACTGCTTTTAGCTTTTCTACTTTAGTGTGTGTGTTTCTAAAGACAAGCTCACGGAAGATTCCATTTCAGTTCAAGGCAATTTCATATTCAAGGCAGATATAATTCAATCACTGTGAAATAAAGGTGAGGAACTAGTCACCTGGCAGATATTATTGAAGAATTATAATGGAATGTGCACCTGCAACAGCAGGGGAGAGGATTTTTCCAACTCAGAACTTTCTCAGGAAGAGGCCCAAATCAAAGTCCACACAGTTCTGAGCAGGATGGAGAAGAAGGGAAGAGGTTCAGGGTAATTACACTCTAGAATTTCTCAGGATATATCCAGTAGCTTAGAAAGTTATAGCTTTAATTTGGCAAGATTCTGTCTATTAGGTGTAGCAAATAAAGGATTGGACTTGGTTGGATTTCACTGTCTTGTCTCTGTCAGCTACAAATAGCCAGGAACATTCTTTGAGTTCAAAGCACAGAAAGTGCTACATCTATACAAGAATCTAGTCAGTTAATGGTCAATGCTAAGTTGGTGCTAGATAAGGGGAAATGGCATTCATGGGGAGGGGAGGGTTGAACATTTGCAGCAGTTCAATGATTCCAAACTGATGGCACATTTAACCTTGCCTTCCAGTTCAGCCTATTCTTCACCCAAAGTCTTTGCACTTGGGCCAGGCATTCCCAGCTAGCATGGCCAATAGCAATGGGAGCCCAAATCTGTAATTCAGTAAACTATTTTTCTAATTACCAAACATCCTGTACGAGTTGTTACTATCATCTTAAAGAATGGGTAGAGATATACGTACAGTGAAATAAAATCAATGTTGTTAGGAGGAACTCAAAAATAATGCTCACAACTGTCTGAAAGAGAGCCAGCCCATTAGATTTTGGGACTTGGCTCTGCATGACAAATTGGTAAACTTGTACAGAAATGTACAGGTTGAGTCCACATCTTCCCACCCCCATATGCAATCTTTCAAAAGGCTGAATTTGCAGGTAGGACGTTGGTCTTCTCTTTTGGCAAAGAGACTCTGCAGAGCTCTAGAATGAGATGTGTGAGTGATGCCCCGATTCTCAAGATCTAGTGTTCCAGTGTGTTCTCTGTTGTTCTAAAATATTTTTTAGAATCTCTGAATTAGAACATAAAATGGACCATACTGGAATAAAACAAAGGCTTCATGGTATCTTTGAAAAGTCTACAGAAGCTTGACAGCAATCTTTTTTTTGTTGCTCTTGTTTCCAAGGAGATAGAAATCAGAGGTATGTTGTCTCTGAACTTGGAGACAATCATGATTTTAAGATGCTAAGGTCCTTCTGCCTTTGCCAACTCTTTTATGGCCATTACTCAAACTATTCCATTGCATTTCCTATAACTCTTGGTACCAATTAATTAGAAAACCAAAGCTCCAACTCTTGTTCATTCATAAGAATTGCCTAAATCCTGTAGTTATATTTCTGAATTTTTGCATATTTCTTTCACAGAGACAGCTCGATGAATCATGGTGTGTTCAAAGAATACACAAAAGGGCTTTAGTTTCAACCTTCAACTTAATTATAATGATAATAATGATCATATTAGTAGCTACTTGTGTCATTATAATTTACCAGCAACATTTTTTTTAAAAGCCATTGGAAATAGAGAGATCAAAAGGCTTTGAGACTTCCAAACACAAGCCAATAAACATTTATCCCAATATGACTAATAAGCCAGATATTAGTATTTTTACAAAGAAATAACTATGAATAATTGACATTGCAGTAGCTGGAGACAGGATGGTTAACAAGAAAGAAATAGCAATTGAGGAAGTGTGGAAAAAGAAATACAAAATGGCACCCGGTGGCCTTGATGCCATGTCAAGAAAAGCACTTGGGCACAATGAATGGACAGAATTATTATTATTCAATTATCAATTGTTGTATTATTTGGAACAGAATGTATATTATGGCATGTAACATATAGTCAGAAAAATCTGCAAGTCCAAAATTTCAAGGAATTATAAAAGTTATTAAAAGATTGGAAATGAGCAAAGGCGACTCTCTTCTAGCACTAATAATGTCACCTAGGTGGGTAATGAAACAACTGCCAGAAAACAATCTAGCTCAGAGAGCACCAAGGACCCCACAGTTCAACCCTGAGCTACAAATATTCTCTTCTATTGATGGAAAAGGTCTTCTAGAAAAAACAGAAACAAAAGGAGATGGATAGATTGATTGTCAAGTGCAGGAAATCAAGAGTCCAAGAAGTTCAAATGATTATATAGTTTATTTTTATGTTAAAGCTTTCTACAAGAATCTGAACTACTAATGGTCAAGGCAAATTGGCAGCAGATAAGAGTCAATAGAATTCAAGGTGGGCTGGACCTAGATCTTGAAGGGACTTGAGACTGGTGATGCATTTGACCCCTCCCTTGGGTTCAGTCTGGGTATCTTCTACATTGATTTGATGGAGTCATCCTTGTTTCCTCCAAGAACATTATTGGCAAAATTCAGCATAAGTAGTAAAAACAAAAAGTCTGTGTCTGGAATACCCTCAAGAAAGATGGTTTTATTGAATGAGATGTTCTTTCTATAACTGCATTATGAAAATTGCTACTTTTATATCCAGTTAAGATTATTTATTACTAAAGCCCATTCTTTGATTCATCTCTAAACACCCCATAAACTTCCATAAACCAATATGATTGTGACCACAGTGAGCAGAAAGAAAGAGTATATTAAATTGTCAGCCAATTGTAACAGTTTGGGATTAAAATACTAGGAAGTCAATGTTTCCCTGTAGTTTCTTAAGATAAAATCATACATCTGTAAAATCTTTTGAATCTACAGCTAGGACAAAGGAAATGTTTAAAAGGAAGCTGAAAGCTTCATGCAGAGAGTAAGGAAAACCCAGTGTGAGAGAGGTTAATAAAGTAGTATCTTTGTTAGATACTCTTGTCAGGGAAAGAAAACAATTCTTTCTGTTTTCATAGTTGAACTCTTCATTCCGATGCCCTCAGACACAATTTGGTCTTTGCAAAACTCACCAGGAAATATTAAGAAGGCTGGAAATTGGCTCAAAGAAATCTCCGAGCCCAGGTACCCTAAACAACTAGGATGAGTTTTGCCGGCTTTATGCCTTTATTTTGAAGTACAAAGGAGCAGATGGTTGCAACTCCTGAAGACCACAACCTTTGCAAGATTGGAGTGTCTGCTTCTCTATAGGCAAAAGATGACCTCTTTAGCTCTTGTGGATGTAATGAAGTTTTAAAAGTTTTTCAGCCATGATGCTGAAGACTCAGATTCTTGGGAGATGTCAAACTTTGGCATTCACATACCTAAGAACAAGCCCTGGTGTCCAGAGGTGGGTTCTGAATCTTCTTACTGCTGCTTCGCTCAGGGTTGCCCCTCAAGCGTGTGCACAAAGTGCGCAAGCGAGCTCACGTGTGTCAGTCAAAAACTAGCTTTTACACATGCGCAGAAACAAAAATTAGAAACAAAAAATTCAAGATGGCGGCACCCACGGAGCCACCGACAGAACTGGCTCTGTGACATCACCGTGGAGGTACTACCTACTCTATAGAACAGGATAGAACCGGTAGGAACCCACCTCTGCTGGTGTCCATTGAATTCAACTGGACTTTCATCTGTAAATGAGTTCTGATGTGTGAGTGGCATCTGCACATGTGGCTATATATACTTTCACACAAATACATACAGTGGTACTTTCAGTGCTTGACTGCTTCAAAACTCATCAAGTTTGGTTCTCAATGCATTTTGACTTGAAAATGTCCCAGTTCTCAGCTTTTGTTTAGTACTCAATGCAGCGCTATAGGAAGAGGGGGATGGCTGTGGAGAACAGACAGAAAGTCAGCCATGCTAAGGAAGGTTTCTGCAAAAGGAGGGAGACAGCCACAGAGGGCAGACAGGAAGTTGGCCATGCTGGGAGGGTAGCTGGCATAGGAAAAGGGACAGACAGAAGGTTTCTCTTAACTGAAACAAAGGGGCATGTGGTAAGACATGTGGTTTGTTTGGGACTGGTCCTTTTAAGTACCTGTTGCACTTCCCAGAATGAATTAACACTGAGTACCGAGGTACTACTGTATTTTTTAAAATTTGTATTCCTGATTTTTTTAATTCTTATATATCTGGGGTCTCAAGGCAACATAGAACAACTGGTCCAAATTCAAACCAAGAGTTACATGACTTGAAAGTAGATCTTTCTTCTCTCAATGCAATATATTAATCATAATATCAACTTTCCCCAGCGTAGAGAATGCTACAGTTGACTTCTCCTAAATATATATTTGTTTTCTATTCTTCTAAATTGTAGGTATGTACATACATATACATACATGTCCTTTTTCAGCCAAGATATTTAGAGGTGGAGAGTTCCTGGTCATGCTGAAAACGAATTGTGTCTGGGCAGTTCATGCCACATTCCCTGAAAGCAAATCTGCACCATGACCAAAGCCTTTTCGTGAAACAAAACATATTATTTCTGCCTATTTTGTCCTTTTGTTTCCTGACTCACTTGGTGACATTTAGAAGGACACCGTCCATGATACAGAAAACTGCTGCGGGGCAAAACTAGCATAACAGCTTTATAAGTACATATGAAAAACCAAACGTATGTGATTACTCAAGCGCATTCTGCAGAGTCCGTGCAGGCTTAAAAGGATCATCATTTCATCCTGACACTGAAAATTACAATAATCACAGTCACAGCTTTTCAGTCTTATTTCTTCTCAGTCCATTAAGGGACTTCTTCCAACAAGCAAAATTGGGGCTTGCTTCATTGACAGAAAAGGACAAATGCATTGACATGACACACAATGCTTCTTGCCAAATAATTAAATCATAGCATGATGTAAATCTAAGGGCGCTTGGTTGTTGATAGCATTTCTCTCAAGACACCTGAAAATCATAAATTCCATGCTTAGTATTTATGGCATTTATGTTCAAGACTGGAGGCAGCTGGGAAGAACAGGCTCTTGTTAGATTTAACTGACATTTAACTCCTTGTGTATTGGTTTGGCTTGAACAAAACCCCATCATTTTTCTTGTTCAAGCCAACAAAGGCATGGCCAATTTTCCATAGGTAAAATCTTTCCTCTCCAAAATATCATATTGAGAAGCTGATTTGTGTGAGAATAGTATTGTGTTCCATGGGAGGTTTGCACGTGTACAGAAGTACATGTGAAGGTCTCCCTTCATTATCAGGTTTATGGTTAACATAAAATGTGTTCCATGTCCATGTTGACATTGAGGATTTTCATTGTAAATAATCATACCTCTTATGCAAATTGTTATCTTTAACATGTTTTATAGGACAAAGGAAACTGCAACCTTCCTTTCAAATCAAGCTGGTGAATCTAGCTGGTAAATCCTATTGACTGGACCATGTAATCACAAAGGTTACCCTTCCATCCAGGATCCACAGTGCTATAATAAGGTTTCTGATAGTGTTATTCCAGTACTGATAATCAGGCACACAGCTTGGAGATAACCTCTTAATACTATGAACCAGACACTGTTAAATATTTATTGGGTGAAAGGAAGGCTGAATAAATTGAAAAAGAACATGCAACAATCATGCAACATAAACAAGGAATGTAGCCATTAGTGGGATTTCTTTTAGCAGCATAGGTAACCTTTGTGTAGTTTGCATTTTCAAGGAATTCAGCCTAATTCACATTTTTCTCTGGGCTGCTACCCAGATGGGAAAACATTTATTCTTTGGGTTTTTATCCTTTTCTAAACTTTGCAATATATCAGTAAAATACATTAAAAGTGCACCTAGCTTTAAGTGATTTCGTCATGCCATGAATGTCTTGTTTGGTCCCTGGAGGATATGAGGGTCTGGATAAAGAACCATAATCTACAACTGAACTCTGGGAAGACTCATTGGTTCTGGGTTTGGGGGCCTTTCAGTTCTAGGATTATGCCATTTTGGTGCTCGATGGGGTTGCACTGCCCCAGACAGACCTGTTGTACAATCTGGAGGTCGTCTTGGATTCATGCTTCATACCCAGAGTAAATGGCAGTTGTGACTAAGAGGCCTTTATATAGCTTCGTATTGTGTGTTAGTTGTGCCCATTCCTAGATGGGGGGGCTCTAGTCACACTTACTCATGCTCTAATCACCTCTCAATCGGGCTACTGTAATATGTGCCCTACATGGAGCTTCCCTTGAAGAGAATCAGGAAGCTTTAGTTGGCACAGAAAGTCGTGGTACATGGAGTTGTGTGTGTCTCTAGTGCAGTAGATGTCATACCTCTGCTCCATAAATGGCATTGGTTGTCAGTTTCCTTCAAGGTGTTGGCTTTAATATTTAAAGGCCCTCATGGCATGGATCCAAATTATCCAAATAATAATTATTCCAGGATTATATCTGTCCATCTCACCAGATCTAGCAAAGAGGTCAGTCAGCTAGGGAATTACACCCATGTGTGGGTCTGTGTGTGTGTGTTCTGTATGCAAGCGTGGCATTCTTTTTTTCAATTGTAATTTGAGTTTAGGACTGAAATAGATAAGAAACAATGTAACCCACTTATTATAATTCTTTGTTTTTGTTAGCACAAGTATTATAGCTTAGAAATACTATCCTGAGGGGTTATCTCACCTGGTTGATGTATTAATCTCTTGGAAGATCCAACTGGCTGTAATTGATATTACAATAACTAATTAACTCAGTAAAAGTTATCAACAGTGTCAACCACGGCAATGAACAGGCTGGCCTCCTCTCCAAATTCAACTGGAAAAAACTCTGGGTTTTGCACACAATCTTGTGAGTTGTTGGAGAAAAACAAAAATAAAATATCTAAGGGATTTTGATGCATTTTTAAAGAAATACCAGGATGGATTCTCTATGGACCTGTGACTGCCAACCCATCACTTAAAAAATAAATAGTTCTGTCTTTGCAGATACAAGGGAATAACTGGTGGAACTGAATGCAGCTTCCTGCCCGGATTTGGATTTTTCAGGCATGCAGTGGACAGGGTTTGTTTGATTTTGAATGGCAGAACTGGAGTGGACAACTAATAGCTTGTTAAGTCCAGAGTCCAGGAGGATATATTAGCATGAGGTTTTGAAGCAAAGTTGATGCTTTAAACTTAGGGAAATTATTTTTTATACCTTCTAAGCTACCTCCAAACAATTTCCCCAATGTGTTGGTTTTAATCCCTCTTCAAAACAACCCACCAATTTACACATGAATGGATGGATGGATGGATGGATGGATGAAAAAAGAAAGAAAGAAAGAAAGGAAGGAAGGAAGGAAGGAAGGAAGGAAGGTGAATTTTACAGCAATTCTTGGTTAAAGATTGGCTCTAGCCCAAATAATAAAATACATACATAGTAAAGATAGATCACTTTGGTATGAGTTGTTGCCATTATTTTCACCAGTGTTGCACAATAGCAGTCTGCAGTACTAATGATAAAATGGTTGGAATCTGAAATGAACAAAATGGCATAAAAATATTTCTGTCCTTCCACAGAAATAGCATAACAAGGGTAATTAGAAGTTCTTCCAAAAGTTGTAGTAAAACAATGCAAGTCAGAGGGTTTTGAATCATATGAGAAGGTGCAACATATTAAAGGAATTTTGACCTTCCTGCTCTGTACGTAATCTCAAAAGGTACTCAAAAGTAATTAGACACAAATGTTTTGAACAGAACCTTTGGGACATTAGACCTGGACCCAAATAATTCCTTTGTGAGCTTTTTAGGAGGCTGTGACTGGTTTCATGCTATATGGGGTCCAACACACACATCTCTCTGCTTTGGGAACTTAAGGGAAGGTGGATAGGCCACTTATTTTATAAATAACTCAAGACAGTAAACATATCGAATACTCCTTCCTCCTCCTATTTTCTCCACAACAACAACCCTGTGAGATGAGTTAAGCTGAGAGATACTACACTAAAGTCACCCAGTTGAATTTCCTGAGTAAGGCAGGACTAGAACTCACAGTCTCCTGGTTTCTAGGCCAGCACCTTAACAATTACTTAATCAGTCTCTACCATCCTGATTCTATATATCCCTTCCTACAACCTCTGAGCTTCAGACATGAATCTCTCCTAAAACTAATACACTGTTTTGATCATCTAGAGTGCAAAGGTCTGCTAGCTCACTTGTTACTAGAGTGTTTGAACCAGGCGTGGGTTCTGGATCCTGCTACTGCCGGTTCTTTCAGGGATGCGCCACGGGCACACACTTTGCACACTGCGCACGTAAGCGCAGTACTATAAAAAAGCTTCCACACATGCATAGAAGCAAAAAATAAGATGGTGGCGCCTAATGCGCCACCGAGAGAACTGGCAAGGGGGCGTGGCATGCCCGGGTCGCTGCCGGTTCCAGCGAACCAGGCCACCAAGTTACTAACGGTTCTGTAGAACTGATCTGAACCGGTAGGAACCCACCTCTGGTTTGAACCCTATAGAATATCTTCTCGCTACCAATTTCTGATATGTTCCAAATGAGACAGTAATTGACTTCTCTGTTATTCTGCCTCCTAGTGTTCATTGTAACCAAGAACACATATAATATACATTCTCAAAAAAATAAAAAAATATGTCCAATGGGTGGTTGAAATATAAAGCCCTCTACAAGGGCTCATAATGGCACATCCATAGTTCTCTGCTATGAGTTGTGGTGGCACAGAAGTTAGAATGCAATATTGCAGACTGACTCTGTTCACAGGAGTTTGATCCTGTCTGGCTCAAGGTTGACTCAGCCTTCCATCCTTCCAAAGTCAGTACAATGAGGATCCAGATTGCTGGGAGCCATAGGCTGACTCTCTGTAAACTGTTTAGATTGAGCTGCTAAGCACTATGAAGCAGTATATAACTCTAAATGTTATTGCTGTAAAATCTTATGAGAAAATGGGCTCTCTATACCATTCTGATAGATATTGTAGGTTCATTGTAGGCATCCATGCACCCTATACTATCAATGTCCTGCTGCTTTGACAAAGGGTGCTGACTTGAGATTGATATTCAATGTCCTTATCTTTTGGAATTCTGTCCTTGTAGCCTGATCATATCCAGAGAATAGAGGAAAATCAATGGGAATAATGTCCCAGTCTCAAGAAAATTCCTTATCTGTGCCCCAGGGGATAGTAAATCAAAACTTTGAACACACATGCTAAATCGATGCACAAAATATTCCTATTGGTATCTTGCATGTTCAGAAGTAGTTTGGTACGCTGTGCTTTTCTAATTATAAGATGTCATGTTGACTTGTATGCATGAAAACTATCTCGTGAATTTGTTTTCCATGACATGTTGTGATTGAAACAACCCACATCTAATTATATTGCCCAGAAATTGAAATACTTGTGCTGATTTGACACAAGTTGTAATTATTCTTTGGTAAAATATCTTCCCTTTCCCCATTGCAAAACACACACAGAGTGACATCCATTTTTTTTCTCTGATAATGATTGTCAAAGCTTCATGTAAAATTAGCTGACATGGCAGTGAGTTGTTCAAAACCATTTATTTGCAGGCTGAGGGGGAAAAAAGGTGTGTTTGCTTTCCTTCCCCATTGCAATCACAATGCAAAAGGCATACAGCTTAATCAATTATATCAGGACATGAACTTAGATTGGCAAATGAATAAATATGGGAACTGCCCTTTCTCATGGCTTCTGGATATTTTTCATGAACTCTTTTGACAATCTAACTTTGAATCATACATCAATAATGTTCCCTACCACCCTAAATCAAGTCAAAGTAGCTTTCAGATATTCTTAGGACTATCAGATCTGAACTGCAAAAATCTGCATGAGTACGGTTGGCCAAAAAGAGTTCTCTATGTCTCTTTGTTTCTGTCTAGTGGCCATGCAGATATTTGAAGATCAGATCTGGTAGTCCAATTCAAGCCCATCTGCATCATTTGGTATCTGTTGCACTGGAAAATGGATGGGGAACTTGACTCCCCCATGACATATATCTTCATGAATATGAAAGATCGGGACTATCCTGAAGTTCCAATTAAACTAATTTATTGCTCATGCCTATGTACAGGAATCTACTCAACCAATGCTTAGCACAATCTTGGCATTAGATAAGGGTCAATGGAATTCAAGAGGGGTTGGACTTTGCTTGTGGCTATGTGGAGACTCTAGACTGATTCCTCTTTTGACTCTGTCCCAAGGCTCTGTCACTCCTTCTCCTACATATAATGTTCAATCAATCTTTTATTACAGTCAAAGACCTGAATTAAAAATTAAAACCAAAACTCTTGCCGTGTCCTTAGAAGTTGTCTTTGACTCTGAGGATTGAAAATCAGATGTGCAATTTTCTGCCGTTTGAAATATGAAACAGTGCTACAGACTTAACCTGATTTAGAAACAGTAAGTTTTTTTTAAAAAAATCTGAAACTATAAATAAAGTTCAGAAAAGAATGGTTGGAGTATAGAGGATGTAGGGAGAAGCTTATCTGAACATCCTTTCTCATGCCCTTGGAAAATATTGTAAACATTTGCCTGGTTCTTCTATTGATTCATTCTTCCATTCACTTTCAAATAATTATTATCTGTATTTCTTCTAAGCAAACGCAAATCTTGTGCACCAATGTTTATTCAAGGTGCTATATTTCTTTCCATCTAAGGAGAGTCCTCCCATTTTTCTATATTAATATCTAAACTATATTGACAGCTTGCAATCACCCTTTCATTCTTTCTGACTGCCATTTTATATGATCTATCTGACAAGAAGTTCAGCAGGTTTAGAGGTACTCCGTATCCTGTTATTTTCTCTTCTGTAATCATCATTACATTTATTCAACAATATTTTCTAACTTTGCAGGCTTATTATATGCACTAACATCTGCTGTATTCCAACAACATCTCTGGCATATGAATTTATGAATTAGAGATATGTAAATGTTCAGTAAAGTTTAGGAAAGAAAGTCAGTGTTGGCAAATTAAACCTTGTTTCTACTACAGAGACTTTAGCTTCCTCCACATCTTCTTCTAATGGCCTCTGCAGTCTCTTAAACCTGTTTTGAATAATCTTCCACCTGTCTGGGCTTCATTCTGAATGCTATCAGTGGAAACAAGTAGTGGTTTTCACCTACAATAAAGGTCACAAATTAATATTCTTGTAAAATCATCCCCTTACAACTACATCCATCTCTTAGTGATTTGACTTCTCACTTCTGGAGGTGGCTTGGTTATTACCTTAGCAACAAAATTCCTCCTGTTAAACTGTAATATATACACAGCTCATCATTAAAATTAGACAGTGTGGTACACCTCATCAGAATCACAGAGGAAAAAAATGGAAGAAGAATTCTCCTTCTGTGGAAAGATCCTGTGAAGTTCTGGTATCATTTTACAAAGCCTTAGTAAGACCACACTTGGAATGTCACCTCCAGTTCTGGTCACCACAATATTTAAAAAGATTTTAAGATTCTGAAAAGAGTGCAGAGAAGAACAACAATAATAATAATGATTAGGGAGCTAGAGGCCTTAAGCATATGAAGAACAATTACAGGAACTGAGTATGTCTAGTCTAATGAAAAGGACTAATGGAGACATGATAGCAATATTCCAATATTGGAGGAGCTCCTACGAAGAAGAAGGGATCAAACTATTCTTCAAAGCACCAGAAGGCAAAACAAGAATCAATGTATGGAAACTAACCAAGGAGAGAAGCAACCTATGGAACTATGGGGGGGGAATCCTAACAGTGAGAGCAATCAACCAATGGAATAGCTTGCCGTCAGAAATTGTGGTGGTCCATCACTGGAGGATTTCAAAAAGAGACTGGACAACCATTTGTCTGAAATGGTATAGGGTCCCCTGCTTGAGAAAGGAGTTGGACAAGAAGCCCTCCAAGGTCCCTTCTAACTCCATTACAGTATTCTATGTTCTATAATGTTACAGATGTTTGTAAAACTTCTGCAATGAAAAAGGGGCAAAGGAAAAAAATCACTTCTGTTGCATTCTGCCAACCAGCATTCTTTGCGCTATGTCAAAGAAACAAGAACTGAACATCATGTTGTCCCTATTTCTCTCTCCACCCTTTTTTCTGCTGTACAATCAGCAAGAACGACTTGATTTGAGGGGCGAAGGAAGCTTTCTTGTCTTTCTTGAAGAGCCTTGGATTGACTCTCTTCCAACTCAGGTAATTACATTAGCTTTGTCTGCCTTCGTTCTTTCATTTAAAAAAAAACTTTGTTAAAATAAAAATGTATCACAGCAAATCTTTGCTTGTCATATATTATTTATGGGATACTATCCTCAAGATATTTGCATTGTTATTTGCAAATCTCTGCCTTAATATCTGTGACTTTGGGCTTCTAGTGACCCAGAAGATCCAGAAAAAAGAAAAAGAAAACTTTTCCACCCCACCTCCTTTCAGTTTTTGAAGCGGACTCCAATCTTGTTGCTGAAACTGAGCAGTAGCATTGCTGGATGAGATAAAAGAGGACAGAATTAAATTCACACAAGATCAAGATGCTGTTTGTCAGTAGAAAACTAGATGCAGAGACTGGTTATTTAAGATGGAGTCACACTTTTGCAAAGGACTGGGGGTGGGTTGTGAATATGTTTGCTGCCGGTTCGCTCAGGGTCGAGCTGCGTGTGCATGCGTGAAGCAATAAAACCTAGCGTAGCCATAAAAAAACTAGCTTCTGCGCATGTGCAGAAGCAAAATCCAAGATGCCAGTGCCCACGAAGACACCAATGGAATCAGCTCCAAGACATCACTCTGGAGTTACTACCGGTTCTATAGAACCGGATAGAACCGGTAGGAACCTACCTCTGGTGCTCCTTCATCCTTCGGTATCACTAGTTTTACAAATGGTAGCTATGAAGAAAAACACATTTTACACAATTAGAACTAGAACAAACCTTGCCTATTTTTGAACTGGTTGGTTTATATCCCATCTTGGCAAAGCTGCTTCCCTGTGACAAAGATGATATCATTCCTGGGCTAAAGGACCTGCACTGATTGCTGCTTGTTTTACAAAACACAATGTAAGATTATATTATGCTGATTAAGACACCAGGCTAGAAACTGGGAGACCTAAGTTCTGGTCCCGCCTTAGGCATTATTCAATTGAATGACCTTGGGCCAATCATCTCTCTCAGTCCCAGGGATGAAGCAATGACAGGCCACTTCTCTCTGGCTCTCTGCCTCTCCCCCTCCCCCTCTCTCCCCCCCCCTATCCTTCTTAAAAATGACTATCTGGAATTCCTGAACAAAATCCTTCATTGGTGATATGCCTGGCTCAGAATAATCACAACTGTTTCTTGTGTCAAGAGAAAATGCATAGTAAGTTAAAAATGTGTATTCCCTGAAATTATTATTTCCCTAGTATATGTTGTCCATAGAAGTCTAATAGGTTACAGATATTTGTAATTCTCCATCATTCTTCTAAACTGAATAATATATCAAGACTTGCTTTCTGTCTCTTTATTGTAAATTAACTTGTGACTGTATATCCATTTTGCTTATTTTCGTGGGGTACGGGTGCAAGTGTGGAAAAAGAGAAGGATGTGTACATTCCCATTGTTAGTCATTCATTAAGTGGATTTGTCTATGTAGTGAAATTCATAGATAGATAGAAAGATGATAGATAGATAGATAGATAGATAGATAGATAGATAGATAGATAGATAGATAGAAAGATAGATAGATAGATAGATAG
>JANHFT010000812.1:47232-62149 GCA_032467955.1 Pseudoxenodon macrops | reverse complement strand
AATAATTCCTCTGTAGAACTGGATCAGCAGCTCCTTGGGCAGTTTGAGCTTCCTGAGTTGGCGCAGAAAGAACATGCTTTGTTGTGCTTTTTTTATGATGTTTTTGATGTTAGGTGTCTGTTTTAGGTCTTGAGATATGACAGAACCTAGAAATTTGAAGGTCTCTACTGTTGATACTGTGTTGTCTAGTATGGTAATAGGTGGAATTATGGGAGGGTTTCTCCTAAAGTCTACCACCATTTCTACAGTTTTGAGTGTGTTCAGATCCAGATTGTTCCAGTTGCACCATGTTGTCCAACCTCCGGTCTGTATGCAGATAAATCATTGTCTCATCATTTAAGCAGTTAACAGTAAACCTTTCATGAAATGAGTAGTGATGGGCTGGCAGAATCATTTAAGTGAATAGAATAATACCTACCATGCCTGTTGTAGGAACTGATCAGGCTAAGCCTGAGAAAGGTGTCAAGCACATCATCAGTCCCAAGTCCCTTCCCACCCCCAAGTCCAACCCTTCTTGAATTATGTTGACTCTTATCTACTGCCAATTTGCCTTGACTGTTAGTAGTTCAGATTGTTGTAGAGAAAAAGCATGGAATAAACTTGCACTCATTTGCACAACCCTGGTTCCTGATTTCTTGCACCTAATGCCTGTTTCTATCATGAGAATTGGTATTTTTTAAGCATCTTCCACCTGTTTGATTGTACTATGAAAAGGTTGGTCTCTATTTGTTAAAAATTGTTAAAAGCAGGAATATTTTTTTCCCACTAATCTCACTAAGGGATAGGGAGGGAGAGTGGTTTTAATTTCTTTTCCTCTTTTAATATCCTGGTGTAAAGTGATCGTTCTTCCCATTCAATCAATGGCTCCCATTCATTGGAGGAGCTGGAGAAAATTCTCATCATTTTAGACAAACAGATAGATCCTGCTGTGAGACTGATTGTCTTCCTAAAAGTCAAACCAAACATGCCAAAACAATGATGTGCAAATTGGAAAAATAGAAACTCTCGCAGGGAAGCACCAAGGAATTTGGCAATGTCAGCCACCGGAGCAACATTAATTTGAAGTTCTATTTTAACAGATGGTTAGAATTGCATTAACAAAAAAATATGTTTCAGTATGATCGGTGAGTGTGTACTGGGTTCCCAATAGTGCTTAGCTGTGTTCCACTGCAAATTTCAGACAGGACCTGTTTGGGTTAGCATCAAGGGCAAATAAAGGGGAGAGATGTTTGCACTGACAATTTCAGAATGCAACAGGAGCAGGCAGCAGCATAGCAGCTGAACATCTTTCTAATCCTACAGTCACATAATCCAGTGTGTGCTGTGTTAATTAGATAGGGAAAAAAAGAAAAGAAAACATGCACTCTTTTCTGTGCTGTGATTCTTCCATTTAGGAAGATGTTTCTCTTATTCCTATCTAGAACAGAAGCATCGATTCACTTGAATTAGTCTTTGGACTGAGTACCTCTTTCTATAGAGGTGCGCATTCACTTGTTTATAGAGGGGGAAATCAAGGTGTTGAAACTGCTGCACATATATCCTTAATAGAAATAATAGATATGTAGGGACATTTAGAAAAAATCAATGCATTTAAAGGAAACACCTGCTGATCACATCTACCAGACCCATCAGAGCTGAGAGGCAGGGAATGTTGTGGGTCCCATGTCCTTGTAGGGAGATATACCAGGTGAGACCCAGAAGAAGGGCCTTCTCAATGGTGGCTCCCTCACTCTGGAACATCATCCCCCCAGAGATTAGAAAGGCCCCCACTCTAACACTCTTCCAGAAGGGGCTGAAGACCTGGTTCTGCCAGCAGGCCTGGGGAACCCAGAGGGGAATGGAGCCCATTAAATTGCTCGTGTGATCTGCTTTCACTGGGATGGGGGGTGATTATTATATATAATTTATTTGATTCTTTTTTATTGTTTTAAATTAGGTTTTATATTCTGTAAGCAACCTTGAGTCACCATGTGTGAATAGGTGGCAATATAAATTCAATAAATAACTAATAGCTAATAGATAAAATTGCTTGAAAGATCCTGCAACCACTTATTGTGTTGTAATCCTATAGCATTCTGGCAAACTTTGTGGATTCTGCTAAAAAGAAGCAATTTTGAATCCCTCCCACTCTCCCCCCCTCAGGAAAATTAAGTCTGGTTTCTCTGAATCATGCTATAAGTCAGATCAAACTACATTTGACTAGATGTAGGCCAGACCAGTTCTGAATTGCTGCAGCTCTGTGTAAGAAAGAGTAAAACATTCACATTTCATAATTCCCAGGATTGGATTTTATACGGGATGAAATTGATTGGCAATCCTCACCCCCCATTCTACCACTATCTTATCCAACAAGGGAGAGAGACAGAGACAGAGAGAGAAGCTTATAAGAAGAAATGATAAGGAGAGAGATCAGATGAAGCCATGGGAGTAACTCATACAGCTTGTGTAATATATTTGAGTTTTAATGAACTGGGATAGTCCACATCACTCAAGCATCTTCCCTTCTTCCAATCTAAACATATGCCACTGATGTCAACATAACCCAAATTGAAAGCTAGCTCAGACTAAGTTCAAGTGCATGGCATTCCAGTACTTACAACTCAAAATGAGACAGCACAAAACAAGGGCACACATTGCCAAGAACCATTACAGCTCTCTTTGGTCTAACTATTTTTGAGGTCTCCTTGTGATAAATATGTGCCAATAACAGTATAAATTTCTTCACCTGTTTCCCTATATACATATTGGGTTGCTTTTTCCCCCCACTTCCCCCAGGAAATAAATTCAGTTTATTGTTTTCATGACAAGCATCGACCTATTGTATTTTTTGCACAGCTTGTTTTTTAAATCATATTTTAAGTAGCAAACCTCCCTCATATTTTGCCAAGATGCCTTTTAGTTAAGGCTGGACTGGAACGTGTTCTAAGAAACAGCTGGGCTTCGTGATTGCCTGCCTAATAATTTTCTCTTTCCCCTGGCTCTCCAACTTCTAATCTGGACAATTGGTTTCAGCCCAAGCTTCTGTTGATATAAGTTACATTTCAGGTTTGTTATTTTATTTATTTATTTATTTCATTTGACACTTCACCAAGCCAATGCTGATAAAAGAACCATTTCCCAAACTCAAATTTGCTGTGGCTCTCAGAGAAAGAAAATCAATATTCATTTATCAGCTGCCTTAGCTGGAGAAAGCTGGCAGTATGCAAGAATGTTGGGGCTGTGCTGATTTTCACTTTCATCAAAGGCTCAGGGAGAGCATCCTTTTGAAGCAAAATTGCAAAGCACAGGGAATGCCCAATTCTCAATGGTGAAAGGCTGCTTCATTTGGCTGGGATTTATGCATAAGGAGGATGAGCAAAAGCCAACATATCAAAGTAAAGTCCCTGCAAGAGGCAGGCGGCTGCACCTCTGCAGATCCTTTCAACGTGTGTGCTAAACCACAGTGAAATGAATCCAGAACATTTGTAATGATATGTGAGGATGATTTTGAGGAAGCAGAGGAGAGATGCTGCTTAGGGAATGAACCAGGAAGAGAGGAGGGGATCCTCCACTCACTTAACAATCAGAGGGAGAAACTTAGGAAAGATCCACCCTAATAGATCAAGTAGTTTAAAAAGTTGCTACCAGAAATTTTTATTTTCAGACTTTCAAGAGTATGTTAATGTAGACATACAATAAAGAAGAATTGGTTCATCTAATCATGTTTTATATGTGCTGCATCCATGTGGTGGACACAGCACCATGGTGGCATAGTGGTTAGAATGCAGTATTGCAGGCTAGCTCACTGCCAGAAGTTTGATTCTGACTGGCTCAAGGTTGACTCACCTGTCAATCCTTCTGAGGTAGGTAAAATGAGGACCCAGATTGTTGGGACCAACATGCTGACATTATAAACCACTTAGAGAGGGCTGTGAAGTGGCACATAAGTGGTACTGCTATTGCTCTGTGACAATAGCAAGAGCTGAAATGGACAACTGATCCATTTATCCTTATAGAACCTAAACTGCATTGCAGGAAACATTAGCATTAATCTATTATTCAAGGTGAATTGAATTATAATCTTCGGCTCTTCCAAATAAGGGTTAGGAACACCGAAGGAGAGTTATCTCCCTCCTAATAAATTCCCACACATTTAATGGAAGCCACAGATGTTGCAAATCTAGGGGGACATTATTGTGTTGGGAAAAGTTAGACACTGCTATCCACCTGTCAGCCACTTTGTCCCTAGTGGAATTCCCTGAAATCATCTTCTCCTTTAAAAATACTTAGAACAACGTTTTTGCTTTTCATCCACCTGAATAAAAACTAGGAAGGAAATTGCTGGAGAAATATTCTTCAGGGTACTTCTAGTAATTTCAGGGAGAGCAAGAAGTATGTAATGAACAGAAAATAGCAATACCAAAGGAAGCAAAGGAAAGACACAAGAAAAGAGTGTGTTTGCAGGCTTATTTGAGGCCATTGGAGTTAAAAGAGGAAAGATTCACAAAGCAGGCTCTAATCAAACATTTTTATATCAACAATTCTAGACAAACACAGGCTCCAATGTCTCCTGAAGTTACTAGAGGCTTGGGGGGTTGGAATAGGAGAAGGCCAAAAAGGTGTCCTTGATGCCCCAATCCCTTAAAAAGAACTTTTTACATAGAATTATATTATTTCTTTATTGTTACAGTTATCAATTTTGATTACTCATGACCTGCACTTGTGTATAATACCTACATCTTGAATTTCTTGGCAAAGCCAATTCAAGCATTCAAGAGAAATGAGATTGTATAAAGTGCATTGAAAAAAGAGCAAACAATAACAAAATAGTAAACTAACAACAACACTGATAGGAATAAATTCTAAAGCAATACTGATGAGATGTTATAAGTAGAAAATATCTTGTTGAACACAATTTTCTGAAGTGCCAAAAGAGTGGTGACGAATGAAAACACAATTAATCAGGGAAGTTGTTCCAGAATCCTGAGTGTCCCAAAAAAAAATCTTGTTTGTATCAGTTCACTTTTATCCATTCTCAGAATGTAATTGAATTTTACAGGATGACTGAATTTTCTCATCAGATCCATATGCAGGAAGGTAATTTCTGAGGTCCCAGGGTTCTAAGCATTATAAGGTTTAAAAAAAATATGAAAACCTTGATTGACTATGACATGTCTAGTGAAGTTGACATAGAAGAGACTAATATAAGCTGGGCACACAAAAGTCTAAAATGCTCTGCTCAAATAAAATGCATTTTCAAAGTTGTCTTCAAGTATTCTCATGGGTAGTTATTTCCATAATCTCTTTGAGCACGATACCACTTAGTCATTCCTGTTGTTATATCATTCAACCATGAAAAAAAGTATTGTATCCTGATCTTCTAAAGCAGTAGTGACTACAGACACAGAAGCAACCAAAGAAAAGAATTCATAATTAGAGAGGTACCCTTGTGCTATCCCTGGGGGCTTAGAATGTTGTGATTAGTTCTACACAGCATTTACTCTCCACTCCTCTGGGATTTCTGCTAGGACATTTGGACTAGCAGAAAGCAGCTTAGGAATTGGCACCCTCGATGTGTACCTCACAATTGTCATCCTGGCATGGCACTGCAGTATTTATAAAACAATTAACAATTACCAGAGACAAATGACACCTTGAAGCACCCAAACATTAGTCAGCAAGAGGAAAAGAAAGCAAAAGGAAGTTACATGGTGACAAATACCAGGAGTAGATCTGGAGGGGCTACATTAGAATTCACACTACCAAACAGCCAACTGCTTCAGAGTGAAGGTTAATCATTTTTTGTTTGTTTTCCCACTTTGACAAAAATCGGCCCTGGATCTGAAATATATAAATGTTTTCTTTTTTCTTCTTCTTCAAGAGCAATCATTAAAAATGCTTCCTCTTTTGTGCCATTAAAAAAAAAAAATCTGGAAGGAGAATTGAGGCTTTATCTACAAAGACAAGCTCGGTGTTTTGCTGTGAGATCAGTTACAAACATCCTCCAGCAGCTTCCCTCACTAAAGTGTGCCTTGTATAAGCTTCATGAGGATCAAACCATGAGAATTGAGGCTCACATTTGTGTAATCAGTAAGAAGCTCTTTGATGCATTACAAGCTTACCCAAAATGTTCCTTTTCTACTTAAATGAATCAGCTTTAATTGGTACTGCCAAGTAGGTTCCTGGCTTGGCATGCTCCTTTTCAATAGAACATACAACTGTATGTCCCCCACCTCACTTCTGTGTCTCCCATGTTCTTTCCTAGCTCAATTCTTTTTAATGTTGTTGCAGCTTGGGAAGTAAAACAGTGCAACATTTGTTCCTCTTTCCTTTCCTGTATAGATTGTATATATAGAATTTATTTTCCCTGTTTACATAGGTTTTCTCCTTAATGTCTCTTCTCTAGTGCATCATTGATAGCCAGATATTTCTTGTCAACTTTTGAGAAACAGCCTTGCGAATTACCAAACTTTGCATTGCAATTTGTCCTGGATCTCCAGTTAATGGATTTTTCTGATGTGTTTTATTCTTCTTTTTATTTATTTACTTTTTTCCCCATTTTATTAGGAGTTATATCTTGTAATGAGGCATCCTGTATAAAAGCAGGAGTAACCAAGAAAAAAGAAATACTATTGTTGGCTATTGTTAAGGCAACTCCCTCCTTTGAGGCAGGATTTTGCTTTTGTTTTGTTGGGTAAGAAATTAATGAACTGAGGACAGAAGGCAACGGAAAAGAACTTTGGGAACTCAACTGTTCATTGACTCAGAACAGGATGCAAAGAAAGTTGGCTGGTGAGATGCTGCAAACGGTAGGCAAGTGTAGTGACTTGAAGACAAAAGAATCTCATAAGTGGAACTTAATTTCTAGTGCCTCATGTTGTTTTCTTAGCAAAAATGGAGAAGGGGCTTATTTTTCATGATGATTATCATCTTTCCTACAATCTGAAGCCCTCTTATCCCAGTATTAGTAAGGTGTTTCTGGGATTATTGTTTTCAATCAGCTAATAAATGTATGTTTTCTTTTTTAGATTTTTATTGAATACTGTAGCATTTACTTTTAAAAAAAATGTAGAAATAACAAATGAATAAGATATACTTAGTAAACTGCAAATGCATCTTTATATATCCAATCCATTTCTTCATGGGTGTGAAATGAAAAGGGTTATCTTTGAGTTTATAGTTCCTGTTGGAGTTAGGAGGAGGAGGAAAGTAAATTAAAAGAAAATAATTACAGGAGGTGGAATTACTTAGGCATTTGGATGGTGAGAACAGCAAAGCACTGGAAAGCAGGGAGGTGATTCCTGGAGGTAGAGACAAAAATGCTTAGGATGTTGATCATGAGTAAGAAAGAATCTCATTTTGAGATGAGTGTCCTCTTCAGAACTTTACAGCAAAAATTAAATAGTAATATGTTATCTCCAATTTAATTGCATGGATGGCCTTGTCCCGAGAGTGATGTTTTGAAGCAGAAGTTTTTGGGAAATCAATGGGGAGCCCTGATAAAAGAAAAAGTAAGATGTGGATTAAGGTCATTAGATGTGACATAGATATTCTTGCACTCAACTAAGCCCTGAGATGTAGCCAACTTTGGATCTTGAAAAGTTAAGCCACTTAATGCTTGGATAAGAGATTAGTAGAAAATCCCAGAAGAGGATGTGTTGTTGTTGTAGTTATTTAAAAAAAAAAAATGTTCCTGAAGAAAGCAATGGAAAACAATTTTTATATAAAGACAAGATTCCATGAAGTAACCCAAACTGACTTGAATGGAAAGAGATTCTACTTTTTCTTAGAATCCTTGCATTGCACCAGTACAGAATAAAAATGAATTATAGGTTAAGCTCTTTTAGGCAGGAGACTCTATACCATTCCGGACAAATGACTGTCCAGCTTCTTCTTAAAAACTTCCAGTGTTGGAGCATTCACAACTTCTGAAGGCAAACTGTTCCATTGGTTAATTGTTCTCACTGTTGGGAAATGTCTCCTTAGTTCTAGGTTGCTTCTGTCCTTGATTAGTTTCCATCTATTGCTTCTTGTCCTGCCCCCAGGTGCTTTGGAGAATAGCTTGATTCCCTCTTCTTTGTGGCAGCTCCTGAAATATTGGAACACTGCTGTCATGTCGTCCCTAGTCCTTCTTTTCACTAGACCAGACAAGTCCAATTCCTGCAACTGCATTTCATATGTTTTAGCCTCCAGCCCCTACATCTTTGTTGTTCTTTTCTGCACTCTTTCCAGAGTCTCTACAACTGTTTTATAATATGGTGACCAAAATTGGATGCAGCATTCTAAGTGTGGTCTTACTAACACTTTATAAAGTGGTACTAATATTTCACATGATCTTAATTTTATCCCTCTGTTAATGCAACCTAGGATTGTACAATTATCACAATGCATTACTAGCCATGGACATACATTTGCTAATATTTCATAATTTCCCATCACATATCTGGTTAAATAAATTGTAGTTGAAATAATAAAAGCTAAAAGCATTTCAATTTGAAAGAGAAAGCCTACCTCCAGCCAGAGATATGTACCGGTATGTTTTCTGGAGAACCCAATTCAGAGAAGGTAGAGATAATCAAATATTAGGTACATTTACTTAACAATCTTGAACTGAATTTGATTTATTTGCAAAATAAATAACTGCAGTAATGCAAATATAGTGCAGCCTGAAATTCAAATATGTATTCAAAATAATAAAAAATCATTGAAATATGTGGGAAAGAAATAATGGTAATAAAACAGTGCAGAGTAAATGATACAAATGTATATTTTGTTATTGGATCTTGCTGGAATTGGTCCATTATTTTCTTTCTCACTCATTTACTTTCTTAGCGGTATGATGCTTTCCTCAACATGATATTTGACCAGATTGTCTCTGATAAAGATACAGAAAGGCAGGCTGTTGGGTGAGTGGATTATAGAAATATTCAACCCAGAACGGGATGAGATCAGTATCTTCCTTTGGCAAACCTGAATTGTATCTGACAAAATCCTTTCTTTAAACACTGTGTAAGCTTTGCAGATTTTAGCTGCCAGCTCTTATCTCTGGGTTTTCATGTGTGAAGGAAGTTTTCACAGCTACAGATGACAGATTTCTTTTTTAAGTATATTTGAATGTCTGGTTTGTATTTTGATTTATGCCGATTCCAACTGAGTATGTTAAAGAGATTACCAAAACCAAGAGAGATATGGTGGCTAGAAATGTTTGCATAAAGGCACTAGAATATGGGCATTTTCCCCCTTTAAAATGTGATCCCTTTGGTAATGATCTGTGATGGAGTTTAGATTTTCAAAGCTTCAATGCCTTGGATTCAGCCATTTATACAAACATATTAAAAAGATTGATCCCAGTACAGATCCTTTCTCATTTCTCAAATCTCTCGATTAAAAAATCTATCCATTAACTCTCTTTCCTTGCCTTATCTTCTTTTCTACTCAATGAATGGCCTGAAAATCATGAAAGTCCTGAATTAGCAATCTATCAGAAAACAATGCCACTGCCTTTATCTCAGAATTGTTAAAAGTATTCAGGAGTATTACTGAAGGACTTTTCCAAAAGCGTTTTGACACAAAAATGTCTTCTGTGTCTTCCATTGAATTAAACTGTTGATACATGTAGACCAATATTGCCATCACTGACTGGAAGCATTTCACAAGTGTTCATGCAGAAGGTTTATCCAGATATCTATGATTGAATCTTCTGCATGAAAGCATGGTCTCCACTGTAGAGCTTGATCAACTCCTGTTGCTAATACTCTTAAATAATTTTAAGATATCACTGAAAAATGAGACATTAAATTACAGCGGTACCTTGGTACTCATCATTATTTGGTTCTAGGAGGCATGATGAGCATCAAAAATAATGAGTACCAAACATTTTTTCCTGTAAGGAATGATGGATACAGTGAGTCGCAAGACAGTTGACCAAAAAGTTTTAGTTTGTGCATTGAGTATTAAACAAATGATGGGTACCAGGCAGGGATGAAATCTACTTACCTTCCCTACCTGTTCGGAAGTGTGTGCATTGTCATCATGATTTTTGATCCTTTGCGGAACCCGGAAGTAACAGCATCTGGTCGGGTGGGTGGAGCCTCGCACTGCCACCACTACTGGTTCTCCAAACTATGCGGTGGTGGCGCTAACGACTTGTGCAAACCAGATAGAGCGGGCAGGATTTCACCACTGGTACCAGGACAAACATTTCATGTCAAAATGCCTTGAGTATCAAATTTGATGAGTTTCAAAGCAGTTATGAAGGTACCACTGTATATTTATTATTCTTCAGTGAGATTTCAGCTGCCTGACCCATACTTATTTAAAGTAAAGCAATGGCTTCTGTTTACAATTTTGGCTTTGTGAGGTCTCATGAGAGATTATTCAGTCTAATATGTCCAACTTTTCCTTACCACTACATCAGAGTTGGGTTCCTACTGGATGTGATGATGTCACAGAGCCAGTTCCGGTGTCTCCATGGGCGCCGCCATTTTGGATTTTGCTTCTGTGCATGCGCAGAAGCTAATTTGTTGCTTCTGCGCATGCGCAAAAGCAATTTTTGATTGCTGCGTGCACGCGAGGCGTGACCCTGAGCAAACCAACAGCAAAACGATCCACAACCCACCCCTGTACTAGATAATATTAATATTTTAAATTCAAACAGAAAGGTGGCTTGTCTGTAATTTCCCTCTCCTCCCTTTCTTCATTTTGATTTCATCAAGATTATGCTCGGTCCATAAGGTGATTTTGGTGATTTCTTCACCAAAAGGCACTTCCCTGGACAAGATTTTCAATTTGGTTTAACAGTCCCCAAGTAAGTTAGAACAGGGGTTACACTTAAATGGCATGGATTTCCATTTGCTGTTAAAGCAGCCTATTAATTAAATCTAAATATATGTCCTTTAAAATACTAGCAGGTAAATATTAAACTAGACACCATACCTGGCTCTCTAAATCAATGTGGACAATAAACAAATCACCAGTATTTGTTAACAAATGTGCTAAGATGGCAGGGGGCGGGCTGCAAAAGAATCTACAGTTTGATTTAGGTCTCATTTTATACTAAACAAAGTTAGATTATTTAGAATTTATCACATTCTAATTTTATCCAGATGAACATATCAGAATTACAGATGACCTATATTATAAGGTTGCATTGCTGATTACAGGCAGATAAGATATGAAATGATTGGAGCACTTCAATATGCTACAGAGACTTCAGGTGATTATGATTATCATTTATTCAGCATGAAATTGGCATTTAATCCATTAAAATTGACAAATTAAAGGAGATCAGCATTAAAACCTGGTACAATACATCCTCTCCTGTATATGTCAATAAGGAAATCCTCAATTCTTTGCTATGAGCATAAGCAGAAATCCAGCATTGGCCAAACTATATTTCCACAAAATCATATCTATATCTAAGCTGTTGCATATCCATATCCTTTTTCAATTGGCTGAAGAGTAGTGTAATTGTAGTGGTATAAAACTGCACCAAGAAAGTCTAGTTTCAGTCTATTCAGAGCACATTGATGATTTGGGGCTAGTCACTTTCTATAATTATAATCATAATGATAAGGGCACTGCCATGTTAGCATCACTATGTTCTCAGAAGGAAAGTAGACTTTAGGATTAGTTGATTAATTTTCTATGCTGCTTCATTTTGAAAGATTCTAAGCTGCTTACCAATGATGAATAAAACTAAATTCCCAAAAAATCAATAACACTGTTAACAAGAGCCTGGTATGGCCTATTTGGGAAGGAGAATATTTATTTATTTCTCATTTTGAGTAGTTCAGAGAACCGGTAGTAGAAATTTTGAGTAGTTCGGAGAACCGGTAGTAGAAATTTTGAGTGTAAAAGCACGCCCACCCGGTCACCTGACCTCCAAGTCATGTCCACAAAATAAGCCACACCCACAGAACCAGTAGGGAAAAAAATAGATTTCACCACTGGTTAGAATGCAGTACTGCAGCTACTGCTGCTGATTATCAGCAGTTCAATTCTCACTGGCTCAAGGTTGACTCAGCCTTCCATCCTTCTGAGGTCAGTAAAAATTAGGACCCAGATTTAGAGAGGGCTGTAAAGCACTGTGAAATAGTATATAAGTCTAATCACCCTTGGAGATATTGAAATCCTTAAATGTAATTAAGAGCAACAAAATTATTTGGTTCATTATTTATTGTTATTTTTCTTTACAATACAAAAAGACTAAAAAGCACAGGTGGAAGCTAACAAGTAAGAGCCATCAGCTATTCAGAATTGGAGAATTTGGAAGTTTTCTAAATCTGCACACAGAAAGTGTGTTTTATACTTCAACAAAAGATTTTATTTTTCAACTGTTCCAGTAGTGTTCCATATGATTTCACAGAAAAAATCGCACTGGACTGTCTTATTCCAGACCTCTTAGTCTAATGCTGTTAATTCCACGTTTTTGTGTGCTTTGGCTCCATTCTGTTTTTCTCCTGATTTGTTCCTGTGGGGTCTGCCAAAAGAGTTCCAGCCTCTGATGAGCTTTATGAGTTTTGTGGAAAAAATACCTTTCATCTTCCCCAAGTGAGCAAACTTTTCAGATCAGAGTCTGGTGGACTATTCCATACCAGAAGTCAGAACACCTGGGGTTCGGATTGAAAAGCTGTAAAAGGAATAAGCAGCCAGTTCTAATACGTTTGGCTGAAAAACTGCAATGCTGCAACCCTCCAAAACCTACCATACTGAATATATAAGAAGCTACACAAATGGTGCCAACACATTTCCCATTGTGAGAGTTTAAAATGTTTATTATAGCCTTTCAAATCCTTTGAAGTCAAAGTGAATGAAGTCCCGATTCTTTTGAAATTCAGGCGTGGTTCGTAACCAGCAAAACTGAGGAACAAACATCAACCTCGGAAAACTGCAGGCTTTCTTAGGCATTTACATTTCCGAAGAACTCAACCCAAAAATTAAAATTGCAATTTGAGCAAGAAGTTGTAAATATTCTAATTCATAAACACTGTTTTACATTGGAAGGGGGCTGAGTCTATCAAATCTCAAACCATTCCTCACAAAATTTGTATATTCATTTAAACATACATTTAAAGTAATAAATAGATTTGGTCCAAACATAGTCATTAGTCCAGCTGCATATCATACTGAATCATAAACTATAATTTATGAGCAACAGCGGCTGAGTTCTTACACCATATTAAACTAAAATCAAATTCTATTATTGCTTATTGTGATAGCAGCCTTTTTTTTTTATAAGCACACTGCGATCAATCAGCTTTTAGTTAGTTGTGATAATCTGTCCCTTTCTTTACGCTGCTCTACTATAAGTACCATTGAAGTCTAGATCTACCTTGGTGAAAACTTCTGTCCTGCTTTGGTTTACATAAAGGTAGGTAACACCTATGGCATCTTATGGGGTTAAGGAAGTATTCCCTTTCTGTCATGGCCCCCATCCTCTGGAACAGCATCTCATCCGTGATAAGAACAGGACCCAATCTCCTAGGGTTCCCAAAAGCTTTGAAAATTTACCAAAGCTAGTCTTGGTTCCTGACTTATGGTAAAAATATAAAAAAGATTTGTATGGCCACCCATTTTAAATACAATTCTGGGGGGCTCTTAGTGGGATGATGTATTATTATTTGTCTAGAATCTTGTTTTATTTTTGTTGTATGTGAGATTATTTCAGTCTGGGCTGACCACTTGGTTTACTTTATTTTTAAATTGTTCAATTCCTGTAGCTGCCTAAGTCAACCAAGTGACTCGGGGTGGCTTACAATTCTAAAATTCTGAAACGATTTAAAAGACATTGAAATAATTAAAATATCCACAAGATAAATACATACAGTATATTCAACAGCTCTGATGATTAATCATTTAATGGTAAACCAAGTAATGGGGCCCTTCACACATTCTGAGTACACAGCCAGGTTTTTAAAGCTTTGTGAAAAAGCAAAATATTCCATAAAGTAGAGGCTACAGCAGAAAAAAACACCATATTCTAATTCCTGCCAGTTGACACTCTGGCTGACAGGATCTGCAACACACTTAATATGTTGGATAGGTTGAAACTCTTGGAAAAAGACAATCTCTCAAGTAACCCAGTCCCAAGCCATGTAGCACTTTAAAGGTGACAACCAGCACCATAAATTGCATCCATAGACACACTGGCAGCCAATGCAGATCACAGAGTAATAGTATTATATGCACCTTGTAACCAACACCATTTATTACCCATGCAGCCACATTTTGTCCCAGTTGAAGTTTCCAAATCCTCTTCAAGGCAAGCCCCATGTAGAGTAATTTACAGTAATCTAAGTGGGAAGTTACAAGGGCATAGGTGACAGTTACCAGGAGGTCCCATTTCAGGAATGTTTTAATCTGTTTTAATTGTTTTTCCTCTATTTTGCAGTTGAGCAGCTTATACAATTAAATAAATACATATATAAAAATGACCTTGTGTGCATATTTTACACAAGGTCTTCATAGCGAAACAATGGCTTGAAGCCAGTTAAGCAACCAGGGAAATATTCCATCTGTCTGTCCTTCTGTAACTATTATATCACTGAATGTCAAAGAGGTTACTGTGGTATTTAGGCTACTCAAATAAGAGTATTTTTCCACTAGCATTGAAAATAGCTGATCTGTCCTCTATGTGAGTTGATTCCTCAATCCTCCTTGTAGGATATGTCTTCACTCTAACTCCAATATTTGTAATTTGTTGTCTTGTAAACTTTCCATTTGGTTGTTTATAAACCTCAGAAAAATACATTTATCACAAATGGATGTAAATTATTGCTTTTATTATGGCTGAGAAGAAAACTGTTGCTATGACGCAAACAACTTTTAATGTTATTTTTCCAACAAAGATACTTAGAAAATCACTTAAAAATGGGTGGAAATAAACATTAATAGACAGTTGATAAATTCAAGATAGTAATGGAGAATTAGCCAACTC
>JANHFT010000811.1:0-11261 GCA_032467955.1 Pseudoxenodon macrops | reverse complement strand
CTTTGCACAAAAATAACACAAAAGCTACACAACTGACTCCTACACAACTGACTCACACACTATGCATAAGCAGCTGGCCATTTTAACACAAAATGGGCCCTGCAATAAACATGAACCTCACTGGGTGAATAGTTAGTTTAAAAAAATGCTTTAAAAAAGAAAAAAAAAGTTAGGACATTCCCCCCTCTCAGCTGATTATCAAAGATAGCTTAGAGTTGGCACTTTTTAAAAACTTTTAAAGTCTTTTTTTACTTCCAGTTGGGTGAATAGGTAGTAAAAAGTGCTTTAAATAAGTTAAAAAAAAGGTTCATCAGCTGTACCAATCAGATATGCCACCAATCGTGGGAACTTTTTTCTTTTTACATTTTAAAAGCATTTTTACTACCAGTTCTCCAAACTGGAAGAATTTATTACTACCGGTTCATGCAAACCGGACAGAACCAGCAACATTTCACCCCTGGTACAAAGGCCCTTTCCATATAGCTTCTGCTACTGTTCTTCAGGAGGAGGTATGAATCTACAGAACCCCTAAATTGGGCTGTGGATCTAACTGGAACCCTTCCTAGACTCACCCCACCCAACATACATGAAATACTGTTCAGAGAATGATTCAACAAACTCGAGTTTCTGTGCATACATTGAAGATTTCTGTCACTGCCATGTGTTATTAAGCAGGGAGCAGGTTTATGGCTTAGGAGTCTTTTTGGACTTATGTTCCTGCTGGTCAGAGAAACCCATACAATGGTGGGATTCATTTTTTTTAAACTACCGTTTCTGTAGGCGTGGCTTGGTGGGTGTGGCTTGGTGGGCATGGCAGGGGAAAGCTGACCATTTCCTCCCAATCAGCCGGGACTCAGGAGGCAGAGAATAGATGGGGCCAGTCAGAGGTGGTACTTACTGGTTCTCCGAACAACTCAAAATTTCTGCTACCAGTTCTCCAGAACTGGTCAGAACTTCTGAATCCCACGTCTGAACCCATATCTGGCTTTTATTGTTGCCCCACTTGTCTTCTAACCAAGGGCAGGAGGACTTGCAAAATAGCACATGTTCATATTGCCCTTAGGCTAAAGTACTGCAGTTCTCCCTAAAAAGGGATTATGTTTTATGGATTGGTACCCAGATACTTGCAGGACTGTCTACTCTAGTCGATTTTGCTCCAACCAGTTATACCTACCAACGAGAAATTTCTACAAGCGCCATGGTGATGCAGTGGTAATAATACAGTATTGCAGGCTGACCCTGCCCACTGCCCAGAGTTCTATTCTGACCAGCTCAAAGTTGACTCAGCCTTCTAGCCTTCTGAGGTCAGTAAAATGAGGACCCACATTATTGGGGGCAATATGCTAACCCTGTAAACTGTTTAGAGAGTGCTGTAAAGCACTATAAATAAGTATATACATCTAAGTGCTATTGCTACAAATCCCACCTTTAAGAAAATTTAAGAGGTTAAAGTGATGGAGGTGCTGCTTTTCTGTAATAACACTGCCACCATGAAACAGCCTCCTTGGGAGATCAGGATATTCCTTTCTTTGTTGTTTCTTTTTCCCAGAAACCTTTGCAACTGGGGCCATTTCAGAGAACATTTCTATGATTTGATCTCACTGTCTTTGGTTTTTCTTTCTTTCACTTGAATGTCTTCTTGCTTTTTTAATATTTTTAACTTTTTAACTTTTGTACTGGGTATGTTTTAAGTTGCATTATTTTCTCCTATATAAACCACTGAGAAGCATTTTGATCATGGCAGCATAGAAATGTGTTTAATACATACATACTTAAAAACATTGAGCACTGGTTTACTTAACAGTTATTCTCATTAACTTTTTAAAAAACGTTGTATTTCAGTTCATATTGGATTATGCCCAGTAATGTGTTGGGGCCCATTGAGAGCAAAGCTTAGCTCCTTTGTCTGCTGTGCTGTACAATGGTTTGAAGTAATGGGGCAAGTAGAACTGGTTCTTTTTTTTATTCATGTTTTTACTTTATTCAAAACGAGGTTAAAATACAAAACTCCAAAGACAAATTCCACAGAAAATTGATTCTTAAACATTTAGATTCTTAAACTCAGGAGTGGGTTCTGGATATTTTTCACTCAGGGTTGCACTGCGTGTGCGCGCATGAAGCACACACACATAGCAATCCAAAACTAGCTTCTGCGCATGAGCATGCACAAAATCCAAGATGGCGGTGCCCACAGAGACACTGACAGGACCGGCTCCATGACATCATCGCCAAGTTACTACCAGTTTTATAGAACCATATAGAACTGGTAGGAACCCACCTCTGACCTCACTGATTATGTCAGTATTTTATCTATTGGTTTTGGACTGACTTTTCACTGACACCATAATCTACAGGTAATATTCACAGTATTGAATATATGAATGAACCATGGGAAGGACCAATTTCTGGTACCTATTTATCCCCTGTGGACCATTGAAGCAACTGTATGAGCTAAAACATCCTTGCCTGTTTGGTTGCATTGGTCAGAGATTCTACATTTGCATTCATGAACATTTGAACAGATTCAGTTTGATAAGCAACAAGAGACGTTTTGTGAAAAAGAATATATTTGAAAAAATAATTTTCAATCAAGGGTGTGTGATGTTGCTTGTTTAATTCATTTATGAAAAAGATATATAAGGAAAACTGATGTGATGTTATTTATGTAGCTGTCCATCTTGCTGCAAAGGCTTTGGGTTGCTTCATAAAATGCAAGCCACATTAGAGTCAACTAGATCTTGAGAACTACTTTCTAGGTCCTAGCGGATAATATATCCTAATAGATAGAGCGCAGAACATATTCCTTCCATTGGACATAGTAGTACAGGGAGAACGGCAGTCCTGCAAGTCTCAAAGGTGGTTTTTCAAAAGGCAATTCACTTCTCATCCAAGATGTTTCATTGGTTATGGCAGGATGATGGGGTCAATGGAGGGATTAGTTCTTCTGCAACTAACATGGCCCCTTGCCATGAAGGGATTTATATACCATAAAAAGCTGTTTGAACTCCAGCCAAAAGTACACTTTTATTTATTTTTGTTAAATTTACATTTTATATAAGGATTAAGTCCTTTTCCCAATTTTTACTCAAAATTTCTTTCAGAGTAGCGTTTCCTAAATTGTGGAAAGAAAATTTTCTATAGTTTCAATTAATTACATTATTGTTACAATAAATCCATGAGTTTCCTTTTATTTATTTTAGTGTTGCTTTTTTAGGATAGTGTTACATTAATACCAAAGACAGGTGTGATGGAATCCTTGCTTTAAAGATTTAAAATCTGCATAGAGAGTGAGTTTATGTGGGAATTCAGTGGCATGAAAAAAATCATGTTGCCTACCTGCATTTTATTAAAATGTCGTTTTTAAGATTTTATATGTATATATATACATATATACATACATACACTTTGCTTACATAATTCAACTTCTGAGTTACATTTAAAAATAAAATAGAAGTACTTATTTTTGAAAAATGCTATTATCATTGAGTTCTTCAAATGCTGTGTGTGGGTGTAGATGGATAGATGATAATATGTAGCCATTTTGCAATGCTGATAATAATGCTACAATCTGACAATTTCTCCTATGTTCTAATTTTCTAGAGGTATTCCCGAATTTAACAGATTTCAAGGCTTCAGCTTTATAGACAATCAATCCATTCACTCTCTCAAGAAAATCATATAAAACAATAAAATGAACTTTTCTTCATACAATAGTTACATTTTAAGAAATACTTAGATAAAACAGACCACAGGTTTCAATGTAGTTATACAACCAAATGCTCTAGAATGAATAAAGTAAAGAAAAGGATCTTATGTTGTTGCCATATCAACTGACTCAAAAATGCTGAGATAAGCAATGTTTTTTCCCAAAGTTTTTTTAAAATTTTTATAAAAATGTCAAATCAATGCATAAGCAGTGTGGCACATGGGCACCATGCATTCCAATACAAATAAAACTGATCAGATTAAACATTATTATTACATTCAATCAATTTATGTATTTCTAATAACAATACACATCTATATTAGATTACAATCTGTCATTATTCAAATGTTCCACCTTTTCTCATTGTTTCATTTTATCAAAAAAAATACATTGATATACCATTTATTTCTGTCACTTATTCTAGCTTTTAATCACTATATATTAAAAGGCTTTTCTTTCTTGCCTGTCTTCCTTCTAATCTTGTCACCTGCCTAAAAAAAGAGAAAGGGGAAAAAAGTAGAGAGTGAGAGTGAGAAAGAAACAACTCAAAGCAATGATAAAAATATGGAATCATCCATCCATCATTTCTTGCCTGCTTTATACTTTAATTGCTATGATTTAAAAGAGGGAGAGGAGAGCAGAAAAGCAAGTCAAAACAGCAATTAGAAAAAAAACCATCTACCCATCGTCTCTTCGCCGTCTCGATACTTCAATTGTTAAGCTTTTTTTTAACTTACATCTCCCATTCCTATCTTAAGTCTCCATCTATATTTATTTCTTGGAAGTCCAATCTAAGTGTTTCTTCCACTTCTAACCTAATCCACTGTCTATTTTCTAAAATTTCTACTGATGTCCTTGGCTCCACTTCTAACATATCTTCCAACTCTCTTTGTATGTTTTCCCCCTTGTTTAATTCATCAATCACTATTACTTTCATTATAATGTCCTCTCTGTTTTCTTCCTTTTTCACTTCTTCTTTTGACTCCTCCCTTTCCTGAACGTTTTGGTCTGTAGCCATCATCCCTTGTATGATATTTTCCATGTTTTCCATAATGTCCTTAAATCCTTTCTCCATAATGTCTTTTGTATTTTGAAAAAGTAGATCCATCTTCTGGACAATTCCACTCATTTCTCTTTTTTAAATGTCTTATTTTGTTTTTTTTAAAGAAAGTTGATTTTCATCCAACAGTCCAAGAATTATTTATTTAGTCTTTTAAGCTCCCTTCAAGGAGTAAACTAGCATCAATTCTTTATATTCCATATGTTAACTTTCAATTCTATTCAAATACACAAAGAGGTTATCAAAAAGCACCTTATATCCTCTTTGCAAATTCAATCCTTTTAGTTTTCCCTTTTTGTCAGAAGGTGGCACTCTCCACTTAAATTTCAGTTTACTAGTCCATTATCGCTTAAATTATTCAACAAACATAAAAGCAGTGTGATACATACATTCATACATTCATACGTACATACATATAATTCCAATATTTAAAAAATGCCTTCCCAGGACCGCTTCTTCCCATTTTAGGTGTCCCTTTTCTGTTTATTTCAAAATCTACTATTCATTTTCCAGCAGCTTTCATTTCCGGTTATGTATTTCTTCCGAAAATTAGGTATGCCCCAAAAGTTTTAGGTGCTCCTTTAACAGATAGTTCTGGACAGATAGTCCCACCATGGCTCACCTTCTTCTCTCCTGCACCAGTTTTAGCTATTATTCATAGGTTGTCCCAGCTTTGGAGTAGCCATCTTTAGGCTGTTTCTTCTTCTTCTTGCCATGCCCAAGATGGAAAAAAGACCCTGGGCCAGACAGGAGAGCTGCGACTCTCACCAACCTCACAGGGTGCCCCCCCTTTGCTTCACCACCCCTTCAGGGTGGCCTAGGCTTTCTCCAGAGCCCACAAACATGAAGAATTCAGCACAGGGAATGCGGAGACCTGTTCCTCTGTGTCTGTATCGCCACGACATCAACTGAAACCCGAGAGCAGCAATGTTTACAACAGTTGAACAGGTAGTCCTTGCTTACTATCAATAATTGGGTCCAGAAACTCTGTTATAAAGCACAATGTTACCTATCCACAATGATTAACAATGGCAGTTTCAGCAATCCCAGTTGAGGGATTGGAGTTCAAACTCTAAAACATGAGATGAAATGTTGATAGAATTAGGATTTGGGTAAGATTTAGAAGAGCCTTCTACTTGTAAATACACTCCTGAAAAGATAGCTGGATCAGGTAACCCATTTATGGTTAAATGACCAAATAACCACCCCCCAACGTTATATAACAGAAAATGGGAGTAAAATAACAGCCTTGGGAAAAGAGCCTTTACCAGTCATAAGCTTAAAACATTGCTGTATTTAGAATGTTTGCTAAGCAATACTTTCATTCAGGTTGTGCAGTTTTTGTGTAGTTAAGTATCTGTTTAGAAACTGGAAAGTCTGCATCACAGCTGTATCAACAGCATTTTTCTTTTTTCTTTTTTAAGCAGCTGACATGATTTGTCAAGCATGACTGAGCTGACCATGAAAGTAAAGTGTAAGCTTCATTGACCAATAACATAGTTTGAATAAATGCCACTGGAAAGTTCTATATGCTACTGCTACTTTCTTCCTTGGATTCCAGAGACAGATTTCTGGATTTAAAAGAACATCAGGGCAACAACTGATTTCTGCCTGATACTTCTCAATATATGTGAATAATATAGTGATGCTTCAACCATTTCAGTGATGTTTCAGTAATAAGGTTAAATGAACATTTGGAATCTGAGGTCTATTGGATTTTGCCACTGATAAGGAATTAAGAAATGCTAACCTGATTTGTGTGGATGTGTAACTTCTTTATGAAATATAAAAAGAAGCTTAATATCCGTTATAAAACTAAGAGAGACAGAGCTACTTATTTACCAATCAGATGGTATAGCATAACTGCTTCTCACCAATTTGCAATACAGTAGAATAAGATTATTTTCTCTTTTTACATTATGATTGACAATGTTATTTAATCCTGTCAATATTATTTGAATGCTTGGTAGCATTCAGTTTTGCAGACATTTGTAGCTCCAATGGTAGGCAGTAACAATAATTGTTTGATACTGCTGTACATCAAGTAATTAGTCTTTATCTTACATGTAAGAGTATTTGAAAACTAAAAGTATTTTAACATTACTTGGCATGTATCATGAACAAGATTAACAATTTACATTTTAAGTTTTAGATATATTAGCATTACCTGTTATGGAATATACATAAATAGACAAAATATAAGTTTTCATTTTAAAACTGTTTCTAAGGTCAAATTTTGAAGGTTCTTGCAAGTTGAGAACTGTGATATATAGTTACTCAGCACTGCTATGTAGGAATAAAAATAATATTAGTCCAATATTTTTCTTGTCCAATGAAAGGGACAATTGTTTTATATATAGCAGATAACTACTGACTTACATAACTTGATTATTAAAGTAAGTTAGGCATACATTGTCCTTCATTATCAGTAGAGATGTGTTTCCCCAACATTTGGTTAGGCACAAATGAGACTCTTTTAATTTTATGAATGAGTTTCTTATTGCCATATTTCCTAATCAGAGATTTTGGAATCTTTGGTGTTGCCTATAGAAGACAGAAATACCCTTTAAATCATGCCTCTTTGCACAGCAATTTATTGCATAGCATCATGAGAGACAACCGTCTCAGTTGTCCTGATTATGGAATTCACTTCTGTTTATGTACAAATGTTATCAAGTTATATTAGCTTATAGCACCAACTGGAGACAATTCATTTAGTTTGGTTGAATGTATAATTCTATGATGTTTAAATTCTTTCTTATTATTTTTTACTCTACAATTCTCAATTTTTAATTTTGTAGCTTTGTGGGGTTTTATTGATCTGTATTATTGTACCCTATTTTAGTACTATTTTAATGAACTGAATGACTTTGGGATGTGTTCTAATTTTTAACTTCTTTTAATTCTGCATTTCTTAGCATCCTTACCCAAAATACAAATGCTCTTATGGACAATAATCCTGCGCTAGTTTAAACAATTGTGTTCTGCTGCTGTTATCATTTAAAAAGCAAAGTATAGAAGCATATTAAGCCAGCAAAGAGAAAAAAGTTGATATTACCTTCTGGGGAAATAGAACAAATTCTAATAACATGAAAAGTTTGGTTGAAAATGTCCATCCTATACATCTTTTTGCACATATGTGCTCTTTTACTAATGTATTCATGGATTCCTCCCTCACATATCAGATTTTTTAAATAACCATCATCCCAAAGTCTCAAACTAGATTTTATTTGCACATTTATTGTCCAAATTCAGTTAGGCACACATTTTTCTAAATACTCAATTATCATATACTTCTTTACTAAATTTCTATCATAAAACTATATACTGACATAATGTCATCTCTTAATCTTAAATGTCACTTAACTGATTTTCCATTTCTTTCCATACTGTGGTTGAGCATTTTAATTTTCAAAGTTCTATTACTAGAATAATAGAGCTGTCTGCACCTTGTCTCTTGCCTTTCTACTCTACTCTTGAGTATTTAAAAACAATCCTTTTTCTTATGTTTTTATGCTTCTCAATGCCAACTAGATATATTCAAATGGCGATCCCACTTTGTCCTTTAGAAAGTTACTTGAAAATTACTTGAGAAAATTAGTACAATATTAATAACATAATTTAAAAAGATCATTTATTCAGTATATATTCAAAGATGCACAGTATTAATTAAAATATCAAACAGGGATAAATTTACCTAAATATTGCTTTTATTTGCATACAAAATAATTTTATGAATGAATAGCTAGCCAAAGGAAAGAATGCTAAATACATGGAAATAGTGAGATATATTCTACAAACTATGCAAGTTTACAAGAGACAATTGGCATCGGCTCAAGGAAGATTTGGGACATTTCTTCCTTAGAATATTCTAATGTTGCTGTCTTTCATATTGCTGATATAGAATCCTACTTATGTTATTTGCTATTACATATTGACACAAATCAAAGAGAAAGTATCTTTGAAGAAATTAATGGAATTAACAGGGACATTGGAAGAGGGTGACTACTTAATTCTAGTATTTGTTTTATTTTAAGGGGAACTAAGTGTAGTCAAATATTTATCCTGGACCTCAAAAAATGTTTTTAATTGCCGGTATAATGAATGGATTTTAAAAAAAAAGCTATGTGTTGCATCATAGTTATGAAAGACTGGACATCACACTTGAGATAAATAGCAATATAGTCAAGGAACGGATCTTTATTTGAATAAGTTTAAGGCTCTGAGGTAAACTTAGGTAGTGAAGGATCTAGTTGATCATCACAATCCTGATGGAGAATCCTAGAGAATAGTGAGTAGTGAAGTATATAATGGGAAGAGAATAAATGTTGTACTTAATTTTAAAGGGGAAAATGAAGATCTAGCAAACTATGGATCGTTTAGCCTGATTTCAATTGTCACAATGATTCTAGAGAGATTGAAGGAACTGAGAGAAAAAGAAGATAATATAATCTTTCAAATATAAGGATACTTTATTAAAAGAAGGACAACACTTCTTGAATGGTAGAAAAACATCCTATCAATAAAAACAGTTTGATTATGGAAGCAGTTATACAGAAAGAGGATTGCTTAACCTCTTTAGGTATAATCAAGGAAAAGCTAAATATCTATCTGGCAAGGATGATTTAATTTGTCTTCCTGCACTGAACAGGAAGTTAAATTCAACAGTTTAATTAGCCCTTCCAGTTTATAATTCTATATTCATTGTAAATCTTAGTTAAGATATCAGGTTGACTTGGATTCAAACCCATTCTTGGCAATGTCACTTGCCTAGGGAAATAAAAATTGCTTGATAATCAACACATATCCAAAACCAGACTTAAAATGTTGGCATTATCATTAGCTCTAAAAACATTGGAGATTGAGTTTCATCTTTTCTCTCAAATTTCACCATTTGTCTTTTAGCTTTTTCTCTCTTTCCTTTTTCCTTCTTTTTCACTTTTTCTATTCTAATTTTGTTTATTGTATTTCTTATTCGTCTTAAAACTTGAAATAAAACTCATATTTACCTATTTTCCCTACTTGTCTATTAGAGACCATGTTAAACCCAGGAATATCTCCATGAAGCTGACTTAATTCTTCAAAGGGTTGTTATTGTTAGTTGTGAAATCGTGTCCGACCCATCGCGACCCCATTGACAATGTTCCTCCAGGCCTTCCTGTCTTCTACCATCCTCTGGAGTCCATTTATGCTCATGCCTACTGCTTCAGTGACTCCATCCGGCTACCTATCGTCCCCTTCGTCTTTTGCCCTCAATCTTTCCCAGTATTAGGCTCTTCTCCAATGAGTCCTTCCTTCTCATTAGGTGGCCAAAGTATTTGTTTCATCTTCAGGATCTGGCCTTCTAAAGAGCAGTCAGGGTTGATATCCTTTAAGACTGACCAATTTGATACCCTTGCAGTCCAAAGGACTTGCAGGAGTCTTTTCCAGCACCCTAGTTCAAAGGCCTCAATTCTTTGGCCCTCAGCCTTTCTTATGGTCCAATCTTTACCTTTATCTTTAAAGGATACCTCCTACTAAAGCAGGTTATCTTTCTGACTCCTAGATTGGTCTTTTCATTGAGCAACAGAATTTTATCTTGTCTGGATTGTAAATACTTTCACAACAACAATTTCTGTAAGAGAAATAAATCTACTTGGAGACTATTCAATTTTTATTTTTCATTCTAAATATAAAACAGGTCATTAGATTAAATAGATCTGGTTTCATCAGTCCTTATGCAACATGTTTCATCCATTCCATGTTACTTCATTCATTTTTGAGTAGGACATACCAATGTTGTTGTTTTTATTTTAAGGAAGCAAAAGCAGACCTTATAATTAGGCCTGTAAAATATATAACCCATCAAGCTGATAAACACAAAACACCAGGCAAGTAGCATTGTACACCAGGGGTTCAATAAATTTCCTGTGTTTGCTCCCTGTTTTGTTAACAAAAAATTGCTCCTTCTGTCAAACAAAAAAAATCTGCTATATTCACTTTATAAACATGCATTAAAAGGTATTTGAAAATATTCAAAGTAAAATATTCTTTGTTAGCATATTCCTCAAGTCCTGCTACACTGCTTCATCATGGTAGGTGAGTAGATGGGATGAGATTCTGGAAAGGTGAGCAAAGAATACCAGTAGTGTACATGAAGGGTATGTATTCCTATCCTAGTCACTAGCTGCCTTGATCTAGACATCAAAATAATCTAGCTGCCCATTAAAAAAAAGAAAGCGTAAGGCACCAGGCAGCAGTAATATAAGCAGAGGTAGATGGTTTCTTTTGTAGCAATATCAAATTCATTACTTCACACAGCATAGGAAAAAGCAATGGTGAACCAATCTTCTATTTTACCAAAAGAACCATATGGATGGAAAGATGAAGTAATTGACAACATAGCTACATGATGGGCTCCTTTTGTCAGATAGCACTCTAAAAGATCTTTAGCTCTTCCTCAATATCCTTTTAAGTACTAATGACACTGTTATGACACTGCTAGATTAAATATTT
>JANHFT010000810.1:224632-244442 GCA_032467955.1 Pseudoxenodon macrops | reverse complement strand
ACCCTATGACTATCATTATGTGTTGTACCTTATGATTCTTGACAAATGTATCTTGTCTTTTTATGTACACTGAGAGCCCATGCACCAAAGACATATTCCTTATGTGTCCAATCATACTTGGCCAATAAAGAATTCTATCCTATCCTATCCTATCCTATCCTATCCTATTGGGTGGTTTGCATAGTAGATTATATGGTGTTGCCAAGAGAATATTTTTGTAGTGTTGTTAATGTTTATCTCTTTCTGTGATCCATGCAACCAGTGATGTAATGACTATTTCATTTTACCAGAATGTCCTTTAGTTGATCCAGCATAATACAATTGGTAATACTGCAGGTTGTATGTTCAAGATCATTTTATTCTCCACTGTGTCAGGGAGAGAGTCCAATGGAATAGGTTTTTGTTCCTTGCTTCCTCTTGAGGCTGAGTCAATCATTCTTTGGTCACACCTCCCTTGACTGTGCATGTCCCAGTTTTGACTCAGCCTCTGAGAGGAAAGGATACGAGGAAAAGTGCTGGGAGAGAAAAACCCAATTCAATTGGACTCAAAAAAAAGTGTAAGACTCTGGCTCCAGTAAGAAGGTGGCCTCGGTAGGCTAGCAATGGCGGCGGGCTTCAAGTTTAATTAAAATCAGCCCGAAGAGGGGTAGTGGCTCCATTACATGGAGCGAGAGGACCAGATTCCCCAGCAACCCCACCCACAAAAGGGGGCTTATTGGCAGCAAAGTGCAGGAACCAAGGCTGACTCCCCGGTTTAACTTGGCAAAGCAGCCATGCTGCCGACCCAGACAATAGCCGGGGACGCTTAAGTCAGCAAAACAGAGACAGACAGCTGAGTTGGCACTCAGTGGTGACCAGGGCGCACTCAGGATGAGAAGTGGTATTATCAAGAGAGGCAAGCTGCTCAGCTGAAGGAATAAGGCAAGGGAAAAGATGGCGATCCGTGTGAACCAGGAGACTCCAGGGAGAAGTGGGAAGGATCAGGAATTACCTGTGCTAACCCCAGACCAAAGCCTTAAGCTTGCCACTGAGGTAGCAAAACGACAAAAGGTGAAAAGGACAAAAGTTCCTGCTTTCCAAAAAACTACTAGGGCTGAGGAAAGAGATGCCCATAGACACCAGAAAGCAATAGATAAAAGAATTGCTATGCCTGTAAGGGAAAAGGAACAAAGGAAGAGAAAGATTCCTCCGGGTGAAGGAGGGATTGAATTTTCCTGCGCCTCAACTGGTCTGCTCTCAAATCAACCAATAGGGATGCAGCAGCAAGCTCTTTGTCCTCAGGTAGGGCCACTAGATGACATCAAGGATCAATCTCAAGGGGAAGCCTTTTTTACAGGGAGAAATGAGGTTTGTAATGCTGCAAGCCTGTTGCAGGCTGAAAACAGAAATGCTGCAAGTCAGTTTCAGTCTGAGGATCAGGAGGAACTTCAGGCAAAGAAGGGAAGATTGGCATTAGAGGCCACATTTACCCCAACGGTCGCAGGCCTTCACCCAGAGGGATAGCAAGGGCCAGAAATGATAGTGCAAATGGAGAGAATGATCTCTGCAGTCATAACTAAAGCCTTCACTGCCAACTTACAACAGGGACAGCACATGGGTCAGCTCATAGCACAACAACAACAGACTTTCAATGTACAGGCGAACAGACAAACATCACTCACCCTACTTCAGGAAGCATCCCTTTCAATCTACAGATGCAGAATTCAACATCTCACAATCTCAAAGATCATACATCCACAGACAGGACAGATACCTGGACAAATTGCGCTTCAGGGATAGGAATGGCCAGCAACTCCAAGGCAAGCGGCCATTCAGCGGTACAGGCAACCGCCCCTTCTGTCATAATAAATGACAAAAGGACTGGACCCCCCCCCATTAGTGGCCATCTAGGCCTCTTCACCAGCCAATGGGAAACAACAATAAAAGATGTATGGGTTCTAAACACAGTGAACCTAGGTCTCACTCTAGAATTCTTTTCCACACTCCCAAGCTTCCTCATAAGTTCTCCCTCATCAAAGGACAGGGCAAAAAGAACAGTCATGAAGTCAGATATACAACACATGCTAGACATTCAGGCCATAGAGCCAGTTCCAAAGGACCAACAGGGGCAGGGATTCTACTCCATCCTATTCATAGTACCAAAACGTTCAGGGGGATGGAGAGCAATTTTGGATCTAAAACGACTGAACAAGCATCTTATCTATAGGAAATTCAAAATGCAATCTCTACAGTCAATACTGGAGAGCGTTCGGGAGGCTGACTTCCTGACATCTATAGACCTGATGGAAGCATACCTGCACATTCTTATCCTGCCATCACATCAGAAGTTCCTACATTTTCACTATGCAAGCTAACATTACCAATATAAGGCTCTTCCATTCGGCACCCAGAATCTTCACCAAACTTCTGGCACACCTCAGGTCTATCCCTATATGCCTCCAATGCTACTTGGATGACATTCTAATCCAATCGACTTCTTACGTCTAGACGACAGAGGACCTAAGGTCAAAATCCAGATCCTACAGGATCACAGATTTTTGGTGAACTTCGACAAAAGTCAGATGTCTCCTGCCACCCAATTACTACACCTGGGGGCAGTGATAGATACCAATACGTGCAAAGTTTCCCTGTCCTGAGAACGTCAACTCAGCATAAAGACCCTAGTGAAACAAATCCAAAGAATCAGGTCAGTGCCCTTAAGCCTCCTTTCCCAACTCCCACGCAAGATGATATCGTGCGCATCGATAGTTCATTAGGCACGTATACATGCCAGGACCTTACAATGGTTTCTCCTGCCTTACCAACGGTCAGGCATCAGCAACTCTTAAGGCCAGGTTCCATATTCTGCTGAAGGTGCGATGATCTCTCCAATGGTGGAGATCACAAGCGATAAAAAAGGAATCCGAGTTTAAGGAATCCACTTGACTAACCATTACCACAGATGCCAGAATTTTTGGCTGGGGGACACTGCCAGTCCCAGATAGCTCAGGGACAGTGGTCCGAACAAGATCTCAAGCATCTGTTTTCCATCAGAGCGGAGAACATATCAGGAGCAAACAATGTGCAGGCAGACTGGCTCAGCAGGACTGTGATAGATCACGCAGAGTAGTGACTGCATCTGGACCTATTCAGGGAGATGTCAAGAAGGTTTGGGGAAGGTTTGCCTCCCCATCAAACACTGACCTAAACAGGTTCTATTCCAGATATGCAACACAAGGGGTGGAAGGAGTCAATGTGCTCCACAGGCTGTGGCCCTGAGGTCTGATCTATGCCTTACCCCCATTTCTGTTCATTCCGAGAGTAATCAAGAGGGAATTAGTGGAAGGAATGGACATTCTACTACTAGTACCACACTGGGCCAGACAACTGTGGTTCGCAGACCTAGTCAGTCTGTCAGTATCCTGGTCATGGAGGATATTGCCGGACAGAATCTCCCTCAGCCAGGGAGCCATAGTCCACCCAGAGCCACAATGGCTACAACTGACCATTTGGCATTTGAACAGGCAGTCCTAAGCCAACATAAACTCAATGATAAAGTCATTCAAACAATACAGGCCACTAGGAGACCCTCCACAATAGGATGTACAATGCGACCTGGAAGAAATTCTGTAGCTGGTGCTCCAGAATAAATATTCACACGAGTGTGTCAATACCTAGAATCCTGGAATTCCTCCAGGAGGGGCTGGATAAGGGGATATCCCCTAACACCTTAGAAAAACAGCAGATTTATCTTCAGTATTGTCATGTGGAAACCTAGACTCACTAGCATAGCATCCGCTGATACGCAGTTTCATCAAGAGCGCAGCCAACCTGAAACCCCAGTGGTACACAGATATCCCACATGGGACTTAAGCAGGGTATTAGAGACTCTCACCTCACGACCTTTCTAATTATTAACATCAAGTAGCCTAAGACTGCTTACCCTCAAAGTAGCGGCCATCACTTCGGCCATATAAATCTCAGAACTGGCAGCCCTGTCCATAAGAGAGGACCTGTGTATAGTTTACCCTAACAGAGTGGTGCTATGTTTGGACCCATCCTTTCTTCTCAAGGTGAATTCCTCTTTTCACCGAAGGCAATAATTGATTTTGTCATATTTTTGTCCAAGCCCAATTCACGCTCAGGAGAAGAAATGGCACATGCTGGATATGAGGAGGTCCCTCACAACCTATATCAAGAGAACAGAATTGTTGAGGAAGATGGAGTCTCTTTTCATATCATACCAGTCCTCCAAACTTGGCAACAGGCTGACACTATCAACCATAAGTCAGTGGCTAAGGTCTTGCATCGCCAAGGCTTACGAGAACCAGGGCATACCACAACCAGGCCGAGTAACAGCCCACTCGATGAGAAGTGCAGCCACAATGGCAGCATGGAACACACAGGCTTCCATCGAGGAGATCTGCAGGGCAGCAACATGGTCATCTCCATCACCATTCATAAAATACTACAAGTTGGATGCCTTTGCCTTAGCCGAAGCGGCATTCAGCAGGCGGGTGCTTCAGAAGGTGCATGTGGATTGGGGGACTCAGGACCAGACTACTACCCACCCTTAGGACTGCCAGCTTTGGTATGTCCATTGGACTCTCTCCTCGACACGGTGGAGAAGGGGCATTAGTCTTACCTGCCACGCTCCTTCTCAGTGCACGGGGATAGAGTCCAACTCCAACCTGATGGCCGTCAGGACCTGAGTCAAGGAGGAACAAGAACCAGCACTGAAAGTTGTCAAGTCAATCACTACACCTTCATCAAAACTGGGACATGCGCAGTCAAGGGAGGCGTGACCAAAAAATGATTGATTCAGCCTCAAGAGGAAGCAAGGAGCAAAACCCATTCCATTGGACTCGCTTCGTGTATATTGAGAAGGTGCGTGTCAGGTAAGACCAACGCCCCTTCTCCATATAGTTACATATAAACTGCTGTACACTACTGAGAAGTACTGTGTTTCTTTGTTCATATGGAACACTTTCAGTCTTACAAATCAGATTGTCTTGCAAGCAGAAGAAATTATATGAAGACATGATATTTTGCAGGCTACTAAATTGATTTCAGTTTGGTCACTGTTAAATAGTAAGAATAGATGTAATTAAAACTATCCTGTTTTACAGTAGTTGCATGTGGATGCTCCATCACTGGAGCCTTTTAAGAAGAAACTGGGCAGCCATTTGTCTGAAATGGTATAGGTTAGGGGTGTCAAACTTGATTTCATTGAGGCTGCATTAGGGTTCTGTTTGACCTTTGTGTGTGTATGCATGTGTGGCAAGAGTGGGTGTGGCCAGGGTGGGCATTGCCAGGTTGACGTCACTCATGTCAGGGGTGCATGTGGCGGGCCAAGCATTCTGCCAGCAAAAAAAGCATGCAGTCCTCCTGAGCTCTGTTTTCATTGGCAGAGGGGTGTGGAGGCTATCACGCTCAAAAATGGACCCTGAGAGGGCTGCACACGCCCCTCCTGAACTCCATTTTTACTGGCAGAGGTACCACAGGACGGTCCTTAACTGTTATAAAGGCAGCCCCATGGACCAGATTTAAGCACTCCGCAGGCCAGATATGATCTGCAGGCCTTGCGTTTGATACCGCTGGTATAGGTCTCCTACCTGAGCAAAGGGTTGGACTAGAAGATCTTGAAGGTTCCTTCCAACTCTATTATTCTAAGTTTTATGTTCTGTTAGGAATGTAAAAGCCATTTAAATAAAAGACAATTTAAAATAAAATTGCAAAGGTGATAAATTCTAAATTTCCTTTATTCCATTATTTTGAGATACATTTTACGGATGAATAATCATCATGTCATGAATTATTCTCATATTTGACAGATTATTCCCTAAACCAATTATAATAGGAAATATTACCAGTTTAGAAAAGTTCTTTTTTTTAATGTTGTTCATGTACTCATTTCTACAATTTTTTCAACCAAAGCTCTAATTTCTTATTAAAACTCAGTTAGGACTTCACTCAAGAACATGTTGAAATTATCAGTATGTAATTATTATGTGTGCTTTCCTACTGTTTTTGTTTTCATGCATTGTCAAAACCTGCTGTTAATCTGCACTAAAGCTTTGTATATGTTTGGTAATAAGCACCATTGAGTACAGGGGAAACTGCAGAGGTGCACACTATCCTGTGATGCTTTGTATGTCTACATCTAACTAACTATGGTGCAGCCCTTCATTTTTTTAAAAACTTAAAACAGTCTAGGATATTAACAGCATAATCCCTTGCTTACTGTACAACATTTATCCAACGTTTTCTTTCTGCTTATGTCTGTGATTCCTTTCTTCTTCTCAGATTATACACTGACTGTAGAGGCTGTGAAGCTGAAACCATTCTTCATGGCAGGGCATACATTTGAAATGACCTGCAAGGTGTCATCCCAGAACATCAAGACTCCTCGTTATTCAGTCCTCATTACAGCAATGAAGTCTCTTAGTGATCGGACAAGAACAAACAACACTACTCGTATCATTTCTCTCAATCAAGATTCAGTAGTTAGACGGGAAGACTGGACAGATCAGGACCGGGTGGATGGTGTAGTCTTGGAAAAGATCCAAGAAAATGAGTTCCGCTATAGGATGTACCAGACTCAGATTTCCGATGCCGGGCTATATCGCTGTGAGGTGACCGCATGGTCACCAGGGGGTGGAGGCAGATGGCGGAAGGCAGTTGATGGTTTCTCCAATCCTATCCAGATAGACTTCCAGACCTCAGGTCAGTACAAATGTCAGTCTGGTGAACAGTTTAGAAAATATGCCTGTATCTTGTTTATAAAATTAGTACCAGAATTTCTCCAGGTTTCTGTTTTAGTACTACTAATGATAGAATGGAGAACTGTGGAAGAACTATAACTCAGAACTTTGGTAATAGTTTTGCCCCGAACCTTGTCATACGTTACTTGCATTCTGGAACAATTTGTAAAAATGTAAGGCATGAATATACCAGTTTGATGTGATGTTGTTATTTCCTCTTTCATCAGAATTGCCTAAAGGGAGCGATAGTCCTTGCTATTCCATAGTACCCATAGTGTTCTTCAACTGTAGCTATCAGCATGTAATCTTACCCTATTGCTGAAAAGGTTATTCAGAATGACGTACCGTATTTTTCGGAGTATAAGACGCTCTAAACTATAAGATGCACCTAACTTTTTTGGGTAGGAAAAAAATCTGCTTCTGCTTCTCAGCATCCTTCTGGTATTTATCTGGCCCGTTTGGCGCAGCCCATTTGGTGACGATGCCCATTCGGGCCTGATTACTGCGGCCCATTCACCGCTGCTGCGACCTATTCACTACAGGCCATTCGCTGCCACGGCCCATATATTGTGTATATTGTATATATTGTATATTGTGAGATATTTAAGGGAGGAAAAATGTCAATTTTCCATGCAGTAGCAAAATAGCAAGCAATTTCTAATTGCAGACGAATTAAGCAAATATTGGAAATTCGGAGACATAAAATTTCAGCTGTGAAAATGAAACTACAAAAATGTTTCCATTTTTTCCTTACTTTAATACTTTCAGCCTATGACATTCTCCTTTGTTTAATGAAGCAGCTTTCCTGCCTGCTGTTTTACCTTCTCTCAGATGTGTGGGTCACTGTAGGCCTGGAGGCAAGAAAAAGCTATCTATTGTATCGCACAACACCATGATATTTAGATTTTAGTAGCAATAAACATGGAGAGCAAGAAGAAAATAGATAAATCAAGAACTGGCAGCCAACTGCAGTTCCTTATGGTTTGGAAATGCTTCTTTAACTTTGGATCTTCCTTCAATAAACACAATTTGTTGTATTTATAATAAATTGTAAAGTAGCTCTAGCATATTTTCTACTCTTGGCTTAGAATATTATTTCACAAAACTGAATTGATTTTCCTTTTCCTAGTATCCTGTTTTAGTATCATTTAAAACAATACTAGATTAATGAAGCTGTAATTTTAATTATGAAGTGCTGCCAACTCAGACAATAACCTTTAATTTAGGAATGAAGTAAATGTAGGAATATTTAAAAGAAGTCTAATATTTCAAATAAATAATTTTCATAGTTTTAGGATACGTTTTGTCTTTTATATTGATTTTTATTTGAAGTTGGAAGAACTTGTTGGTACCAGAATTTGGTATCCTTCCGAAGTTGCTTCAAGATATCAGTTGTTTTATGTTTCAATAAGAGTTTTCATCTTTACAAATGTATAGTCAAAATGAACTGTCTCTGGTTCCTTTTCCCCCCTTCTCTTTGTAACTTACTGGTAGTATTACTCAGTGAAGATTAATTAGATGCAATTAGGTCAGACCAGAATCCTCATGATTTTACTCTCTATTTTTTACATTATTCAAGTTTTACAAAATTATATCATCTGAAATTTTCAATGAGTTTATAATAGTGGTATATCTCCAAACTACAGGTAGTTTTTGATATATGGCCAGTCATTTAACAACCATTTGAAGTTATGACTGCATCAATATGACCCATAAACTTCTGGTTGTCATAAAATGTTGTGCTAGGTACCCCATAGTCACATGACCCCATTTAAAATGTTTGACAACCAGCTTGCATGGATTACTAGTTGCAGCATCTGCAGTCATTTAACAGCAATTTGTGATGTTTTTTTTCCAGTCCTAATCAGGGGATAAAATAATGTATATTTTATTTTTGTGTGTGTGTGTATACGTATATATAGAGAGAGATGGAGGAAAAGAGAGAACATTTTTTTAAATATACAGTATTTTGTTCTATATTTGTTAACTATGGAACTATTGGCACTTTAACTGGCTCTTCTCTTGCATATTTAAATTGTTCAACTTTTCATTTATATTTGTGGCTTTTCTATTTATCAGTTGGTCTATTGATTGTTATATTTCAATTTCTAATGAACTTGGTTCCTCAGTATATTCTCTATCTACAGATGTTTCTATCATTCTGTAATTCCAATTGTAAAAGATTTCAAATACAATATGTCCATCTTCTTAAACTTCATTTGCCTCTACTGGATCTGTTTCACAGTTACTTCTGAAGAGTTCTACCTTTGCCGTGAAGTTTCTTATGATTGATCTTTTAAAAATATCTCTCATTTTCAATTTCTTTTTGTTTTTATGAATTCATTGACATCTTCTCTGCAATATCTTGTCCTTTCTTGCTTGACATTTAAAGTCTGTGTTCAATTGTGCATCCTTGTTGCTGCTTAAGGCTTTTCATGCTTTGCTTTGCCTTGGCTATCATTATGATACCCTGTAATGAAAGTCATTTGGATAGTTATAAATGTTGGATTTTTACGGTGTCTTTTATCATTTCTAGTAGCTTTTCAGATTTTCTTTTATGCAATCTTAATATACTGAATCTGTTACTTGCATTATATTTAAGTTTGTGTTCTCCAAGTCAGATCTTGCTGGCATTAAAGAACCGTCTTCCCAAAATTTGTTTAGCCTATCTCCTGCATTTATCTGTAGCTGCAATAAAAGTTACAGCAAAAAAGTACTAATCTCCACATGTATATGCAATTATTTTTTCCTACCTCAAGAAGATTGGTTTCTCAATTACAGGAATGTCTTAGAGCCAGTTATAAAGCTAAAGCCTTCAATGAATAACTGATTAAGGTCTTGTCTGTTTCAGATGGTAGTGCAAGCCCATCAGAGGGTACTTTAAATCAACTAATTAAGGTCACCATGCTGAATTTGTTAACTTGAGGTCAGTATTACTTATGGCATTGCAGAAAAAAAAGCCACTCAGTTAGCTTTTTAGATATTCAAAAAGTGAGACAATATTTGATTTTAAGGCCTTGTCAACCAGAGGACATGAAGACAAAAAGGAGGATATATTTGGTAATTCTAATTACCAAATATATGCATATTTGTTTTGCGTTTCCATGTCCTGTGCTCCATTCCTAATACTATATGCTCTCTAGTAACTGCATTTGACATATCTAACAGATATCTTAAATGTTGGGTTCACCATCTTCTTTATATAATATGCATCTATAGTAGGTACAAACACATTTATGACATTAATATTTCTGGATGTACCATCATTGTAATAGATATAACTACTTGTTCAGTTAGACGACATATTAGCTTTTTGAGTATCATTGCCTTTCTATTTTTTTCATATAGTCTCATGACCTGAAGTGGCTCATTCTTGATATAATGCATTAATCCAGACAGAATGGAGTTGTTGGTCAAAAAACATTGACTCAGTGACCAAGGTACAGTTTGTTCTGTATTTAAGTTGTACTGAAAGAATATGTATGAAGTCTTGGAGTGGTCCTTAATCAGGAAGCGAGAAGTACATTTGTACAATTATTACTAGAATATTAACTTGGCATTTTTCAAGCCTGTCAGATTAGTCAACAATTAGTCCATTATTCTGATTTAATTGTTACTGGGAGTTTTCTGGTGTATGGAAGAAATGTCTTAGCTAGGCTGTTAATTGATGCATATTGCTAGGATTATATGATGCTTAAACCAAGAGGTTTAAGACTTTGTGGGTATCCTAAGGTAATACATGAGTTGCATAAGCCTACACATACACAAGTAAAATGGGCAAGAAATAAACATACCATTTCTTCTTAAAAACATGTTTCTATATGTAAAATAGCAATAGCAGTTAGACTTATATACCACTTCACAGTGCTTTACAGTCCTCTAAATAGTTTACAGAGTCAGCATATTGCCCCCAACAATCTGGCTCCTCATTTTACCCACCTTGGAAGGATGGAAGGCTGAGTCAACTTTGAGCCTGGTGAGATTTGAACTGCCAAATTGCAGGCACCAGGTAGGCAGCAGAGATGTCCTGTAGTACCACACTAACCAATGCACACCTTGGCTCTGAAAACACTAAAGACCTCATTAAAAAGTTTTTTTTCCATTTCAAATAAACTTAAAACAATTTAATTTATAACCATCTTTTTTCTGATCTTGTTTAGTTTTACATAACCTCTGGATAACCTCTCCCTGCATCTTCATACAGATTGTAAACAATTTTATAGACAATATTGAACTTTCTGGAAGTTGGCAATGGGCTGAACAGAAACCCCCAGTTTTCCTTTTTTGGGAATGGCTGAGCAAGTAGGAAAAGCATTACAACACCTTAGTGTCTCCAAGTCATGGAATCATCCAGTCAGATACCATGGTTCAATGGTAAATGTTGTTGAGAATTTGACAGACATCAGTAGCTAAAATATTCGGCCTCTCTCTTTTACGAAAGAGAACCTATCAATGTGACCATGGCAGTTTCTATGCTGAAATAAGCCCTAAAACTGCAATAAAACAATCCCAGTTTCATTCAGTGATCATGCAGTTGTTCAGCCATCATTCTTTCAGTTATCATGCAACAAAGGAAATATTAGCAATGGAAATTGTAGTATGACAATATATCTTGGTTTGCAGAACTCCTTTAGATTCAAATTATTAACATTTGAAGTCTGCATTACTCAAACTCGCAGCATCACATTATCACGTGATGTATTGTGACTTTCCCACCTTCGCTAAAACGGGGGTGGGGGTGGTCAGTGTGTGATGCATCAGCCCGTGGGCCATGAGTTTGACACCTCTGCTCTATATTAATGGTAAGACAGTTGCATAAAACAAGTTTTTTAGTAGGAAAATCATATTATGATTATATGCAGCTCCATGAGTTAGAGCATCATATGTTCTGATTATTAGTTGTGGGGAGAGAAGTTTGTAACTATGTTTTAGTCTTTTTCCATCTGAATAGACTCTTGGCACAGTAGTTGTTGCTGAACTACATATGCAAGTCTTTCTTGAACTTAATACCATTGCTATTATGTTCACAAGTCCCTTTTTTTTGTATTTTCCTGAAAAACATTAAAAAACTATTTCTGTTTTCTACCCTTGGAAATATTCTTCAGAAATTATGATATAGCCCTTTGTCAGTTGATGCCCACAGTTAAAGCATAGACTTTTTTTCTGACATTTGGTGGGATAATTAATTTTTAATAAAAACAGTGCATGCAGAAAAAATAGCTAGTTATTCATGAAACCATGATTTTTTAAAAAGAGGACTGTGTATATATTAAATAACAAGATGCTAATTCAATTTTTATACTTAAAAGTCTGATATCAATTATCAAATATCAGTCAGTTAATATTATGAAATAGGAAAGGCATGTAGAGAAAAGACAAGTGTTAGGTTATGTAGTCCATTGAGCAAAGCATTGCAAGTTACAGTATATTCTTGAGAACAGGCATGTTCAGATAGATGTCAATTGAAGTATCTTCAGCAATAAATTATGTATGCCCCACATTAAGCAATATTTGTTTCTTGATTTTGAACTTTTGAGATTCCGTATCTTTGACTAAACATAGGTGTCCACTTTCATCTTCTGTAGATCTTTCAAAGTATGCATGTGACAATGAAGATGGTTTAGGCCTTCTACTCAGTCAGATGAAAATCAAATGACTTACATTTGCTAAATTTCACTATAATGCAAAATAAATAGATATCACAGACGTATTTCCCCTACTAGGTTTATACTGCTACTTCATTTCCTAAACAGTTTGCATCGCTGGCTTTTAGATAATATTTATTTACAATTAAATAAATGGTTTAATTGTATGCAATTTGGTTTTTTTGCATGCAATCAAAAGGAAAATAGAAAAGAAATGAAGTGTTTGCTCTTAAGTTTAAAATAAAAATAAAAAGTGGGGGGAAGCAGATGTAAGAATGAATTCTCAAAATTATTCGTTCTTACAGTGATCAACTAAAAATGCTGGAGCTGGTCAACTACATAGCTAAACTGTTCTTGGAGATTTTATTTATACTATTTATTTCTTCTAATTAGATCTTCCTCTGTGGCACTGTGCATAGTTTGCATAGTCTGAACCTCCCTCCCAGAAAAAAAAACAAAAAACCACACACACACACACACACACACTTTCTTTCTGATTCATTTCTTAGAATAGAACAGAACAGAATAGAATAGAATTCTTTATTGGCCAAGTGTGATTGGACACACAAGGAATTTGTCTTTGGTAAATGTGCTCTCAGTGTACATAAAAAGACAAGATACATTTGTCAGGAATGATAAGGTACAACACGTAATGTTAGTCTTAGGGTACGAATAAGCAATCAGGAAACAATATCAATAAAAGTTGTAGGATACAAGCGACAAGTTCAGTCGTAAGTGGGAGGAGATGGTGATAGGAACGATGAGAAGACTAAGACTAATAACAGTCTTAGTAAATAGTTTCACAGTGAGGGAATTATTTGTTTAGCAGAGTGATGGCGCTTGGGAAGAAACTGTTCTTGTGTCTAGTTGTTCCGGTGTGCAGTGCTCTATAGCATTGTTTTGAGGGTAGGAGTTGAGGGGTCACTATTTTCATGCCTCTCTTTTTAACTCATGCAATGTACAGGTCCTCAATGGAAGGCATGTTGACAGTAATTATTTTTTCCTGCAGTTCTGATTTTTGATGAACAAATCTTTAAAATGTTTTAATACAGGGTGACTTTTAAATAAACCCTTGCAGTTCGTGGAATAATATGAAAACTTGTATGGCAAACAATTTTAGTAATAATTAAATATGCCACCTTACTGCAACTTCTAGTGTAGCTTTTTTTGTTATTTCATTATGACTTGATATTGGACGTTGATAGAGCAAGTTTTTTTGTGTGAAAAAGCCTTTATGTTTGACAGACAATAACTCACAACTGATAAGTGGTTACTTTAGTTTCTATATAGGTATAAAAGTAAGGTCTCCGGAATGTCTAATGGGGGACACTGATAGAGTTTAGTGCTTCACTCTAAGGGCTACCATGTTCAAATAAACAAAATTATTCTTTAATAAAATATTTGCAATATCTTTAAGGCAATTTCTATTTTTAAAAGAATAATAATTGATTTTTATTTACCGTGGACTTTCATTATTTTCTTCCTTTGAGGAGACAGTTGGGTCATAGTTGGATGCTTTTCTTTCATTTGATTTACTCTGTGTGACAAGATGTTTCCTTTGCAGCATTAACTTCTTTTCTGTAAGTCTTACAAAAGGAGTCATTTGAGGGTTCACTGTTCCTGAACTAAGACTGAAGAGAATGTTAGGCTTTGCCTGTGAGGGATAATGCATTATACATTCACTGTCACATTTTTTTTTAATATTGTGTAATTTATGTTTTATTGTTGAATTTTAGGAAGATTTGTAAACATTTGCCACACATTTTTTAAACTTTCATTTTTATATTTTAAAAAAGATTAAATAGTTACAAACTTATTAGAATCAGAGCTGGAGGAAGTCTTTTAGGCTATCTAATCCCAGCTAGAATTAAAAGGTTACGGTAGTGATAATGCTTTACCTTCACTGAACCTTTTCTTTGGGTAAAACACATTTCTTGAGCTAAATGAATCTGTTGTTACATAGCCCTCAGAACTATTTTAAAGATTTTCAATATTAAGAAAAATATTTTCTTATTAAGAGGTTTGCCCTAATTATAAATAAGATTTTTATAAACTAATATAAAATAGTTTATATACGACACACACGCGCACACACAGAAAATATACTATAATAAAGTGGCATACTAAATGGGGACAGTTAACACATCCTGATATATAGCAGAATGTATACGTTGTATATATGTTGTATTCTTATTTTGATAATAAGTAGCACCAAAATGCCAAAATGTGAAATTTTCCAGTAAACTCCTTCCTTGTTTTATATTGTTGTCTACTATCTTAAATAAACTGCCAGATTCGGGGGAGGCAGTTTGTGGTCTTAATTTCATTTAGGCCTTAGACTTCTTTTTTTTTAAAGGCTATCAGATTTCAGGTAAGAGAAAGACAGAAAAAGATAATAGCTTCAGGAAAGTGTTAGAAATAAATAAAATGGAGTTAGAGTAAATGCTACATTAATTTTTTTTATTCAGGTCTCTTTAATTTCTTTAACATAAACCATTGTGTACCAACAACAGATTAGTTGTATTGAAACATGGTCCTTGAATTTTTTTAGGTTTCCCATCCCTACTGCCCCAAGGTAAGAATTCGACTGAAAGATATAATGTTGATAATTCCCCTGTTAGTCTGGGAAAAGACAACCTTTATTTTCTCATTCCCATTGCTCAACAAATGAATCATTCCAACATTGTTGGAAGGAAGGAAGAAGGAGATTATATAGAGCGAGGTGAAAAAGAAAGATTTGGTTAGCAAATGTACCTTTTTTAAAGATGCTGGCCAGATTGTTGTGGGGAGGATTTAATAGTGAAGGGAAGAGAAAATATCTACTTTGATATTTGAACCAGCATCTATTATGCCCATCAACTCTAAGATTATCTATCCAAAGTGGTTTGTGGAGAACAATCCAAATAATCTTTGTAAAATTTATTTAACTAATAATTAAATAGACAAAAAATGTTTGTTAATTTGGAAGGTAGCAGGTGGTCTGTAGTTGAGAACCAAATATTTGTAGCAAATGTCCATTAAACTGATAGAGCAATAGTTATTTTTTTTCCTTTTTAAAAATATTTTTGTAATAGTTACAGTATCATTCATTATATTTTCTACTTTTCCTGTTTGTACATTTGCAGAACTAAGATGTTTATGTGTAAGATATTCTAAGTATAAGTGATACTGAATAGAAAGACATATTCCTTGAATCTTGTTTTAAATATTGCCAGTAACCGCTACGGAAATACTCTTATCAGGACTTTACATTTGATTTTCCTCATCGCCATTTGTAGTTTAGTAAGGGGTTGAAAAATACAATAATTCCCTCTGAATTTGATACAGGATTAATGTAAATAGAACTATTTTTGAGTGAACTGGGAATTACACAAAACAGTTTTCACAGGTACAAATATTTATCATACTTTGTGTTGGAGGTGCTTTATCTGCATAGATATTTCAGCTTCACTAAAAGAAAAATGACCACGTCTAATGCTGATATGAAAATGAAATAACTTTGATTATCTATATTTGCATCATATTGTGTTCATTTTGTGATTTCATTTTATAAAAGCAAAGAATAAAGTCACTTCCTTGTTCCTTTTTTTGTATCCTCCTTATCTCTTACCCTGGCTTACAAAGTCTCATATTTTTATTTTATAAATATGCAGTTAAGAGGGGAAAAATAACTACGAATTATTTGGTATGGCAGTAATTCTTTCCATTATAGTAAAAATTAGTCACAAATCTTCACTAAGTCTTCATAGGTGTAAGAAAAATGTGCATTAATTTTTCCTTGTTTTCTTTTACTTTTTTAAAAACAAAAATACAACTACAGTTCACTTTGAAATACGTAGGTTTGATCCTTGCAGCTGATTCAGCATTGGCAAAAAAAATAATGTAGTTTTCAAACCAATAATATTCTTAATAGAAACTTGTTGTGTTCCTGAATGTGTCCTCTGAGATCACTGACTTGATTCGGCTATAACAGAAACTCAACTAGTGTAGCATGAATAAGCTTAGAACAGCAGTTGTCCTCCCAATATTTTAGACTGCAATTTCTGCAATTCCCCAGAGAGTCCAGAGTTTCTACTAGTCATATCTGGAGAAAGCCAGGAAGGCAAATGTTGGCATAAAGACATCACCAAAATTAAGGATACTATTTGAAAATAGAAAAAGTTATTGTCTCATTTTCCTTTCCTTAACCAATAGCTAATTGTAAATTTCAGGAGTAATGTAGTTCCAAGTGGGTTGGACTTCTTTATATTTTTAAACACTTTTTCTATTCATTTTTTGTAGTTTTCAAATCATTGATTCGTATTTATTTCTAGCTCCATGTGGGAAATGATGAACAATAATCTTTAATGCTGTCTTCCATGTGTTCCTATTAAAATGTAAACTAATGAAACAGATTTCTTTAAAAAGATGAACTAAGTCAGAGTGATATCAAACTTTTATGTGAAACATAGTGATAATGATTCTATAATGAAAAATTAAGGAATCAAGGTGATCAGTGTCTGTCACGCCTATCTGTAATCTTGCATAAAATCTTGAGTTTATGGTATTTTGTTGCTTGTCAAAGTCTATATCTATTATTTATTAAGACCACACACCTTACTTTTTAAGTTTTATTTTCCCTGAATACTTTTTAAGCAATTGAAAATACCTTCTGTCCTATTGAACAGGCATGATGTTCTTAGTTTTCCTTTGCCTTATTGTCCTTTCTTTCCAATTTTGGTGTATCGCAAGATGATTTTCTGTATACAGATCTTCAGTTATATATGTCTCTTCTCAACAAAACTATTTACTATAAATCTTTGATTACTGATACATTATTGTCGCTAACTTTCCAGTTTTACATTTGGCCCTGCATCATTGTCTAGAAGTTTTAATTCAACATTATATATTCACTCTGACTTCCTAATACTCTTAAATCCTAACATTAGTTTCTTGTCCAGTCCCAGATTTGACTCAATCTTTTAGAATCTTGCATTTCTAACTCATTCACTTAAATCCTTATGCTGTATGTCTTTGTCCATGGGATTTACTTCACACAACAAGCGGCCGTTTTAAAGCTTTAAAGCTAATGCAAAAATTTCCATATCTATCCTTCCATTCCCCACCTCACAGGGATTATATTATAAACGTGGATCTTAGCCACTTTTTCCATAAAAAGAATAATGTTGAAATTATATTTAATTTGTTTTCAGTAGTCTCACATTCACTGACAAGTTCATTGATTTGATGTTCAGGGTTTGTGCATTTTCTGCCCTTTTTTTTATTAAAATGAATGAAAATAAGTAGCTTCTACTCCTTTTTTTTAAAAACAACAACACTGTGCCTAATTTATTAGTTGGTCCTGCCTTCCTCCCCAACCTGCCACCTCTTGTTCCTGGGCAAACAACGTTTTGCTACATATATCTTCTTTCTTGGATATTTCTGTTCCAGAGTATCTTTTTCTGCCTCTTTTGTTTCCATGCCACTCTCAGGCTGAAATATGTGTTATAGAAAGATACCTTCATTTGTTAATGTCTAAAAAGCCAGGAGCTATTTCTGTTTAAAGGCTCAGAAATATTTTAGGCAGTGTTTGTTTATCATCGTCATAAAATATACTTTGTTATTAAGCATCAACAACTGTTTCTGTGAGGTTTTGATCACAGATCAAATTTTTATGCACATATTTGACTACACAGGTTTGCATAGGTATATAGCACAATAATTTTTTTGCAGCAACATAGGATAAACACTTGTTTTTCTTTCTTCCTAGGACCTGTGTTTAATGTTTCAGTGCATTCAGATAGCCCAACCATTTATCGGGGTGAACTGGTAAACTTGCTTTGCATCATCACCATTGAAACAACAGTACTTGATCCAGGTATGATTTGAATATGTTTTCCATTTTTCAGTAGTTTATTTCTTCATCAAGGAAATTTTGTGACATATTTTATAGCCTATATCCCCATAGCCACATATCTGGATATTAGATTGTCCTCAGAAGATGTTTGTGCAAACACCAAATAGTGGTGGGTGAAGTACCAGATTTACAGCTAAATCTGAAAGCTGGATTTTACTTTTCTGTGTACCAGAAAAGTACCAGTTGAAGTTTTTTTTTCCTTGTTAATATGGGACTTCTCAGCATATTCAGTGAATTTTGAATATTTAATCAAGTTGAACAGAACATCTGGAACTGCCCAGGTATTCAGGAAAACCTACAAAGGTCCAAAGGATTTAAATTTTAAAAGGTCATCTTTAATCATCATCATATTTGTGGTCATGCAATATTCAGTATACTTCAGAGGACACTTCTTTGAATAAACTGTTTAGCTCTAGTTGGTGTTCAGCATACTAATATGGCCTTAGCTATTTACTGTAGTGCTCACTTCTACAAATTAGGTTTGTTTTGCAGCATGTTGAGAAAACGTTTTGGAGAATCTATCTATTCTTTCTTAATCCTGAATATTTGTCTTGATGTATTGAATGTGCCTAATAGAACATTTAGGGAAATTTTTTTTACTGCACTGAGACAAATGTTTTTTTCTATGTGAGTCATTCCTTAAATGTTCAGGTCAGTGCATATAAGTAATAAACCTAGTTCAGCATTCAGTTTTCAGGAAAATTTAATTGCACTGTTAATGTTCAGTAAAAGTAATAAATATTAGTGCAATTAATGAAGTTTAAGAAAATTACAATTTTCAAGCACATTTAAAAGTCCCACACTGAGTGTAATTGCCCTTACCCATTTAAAGTCTCCTGATGACTACATGGACACTTCCATATTGATTTCTTGGCAACAATATAGAAATGACTTATCACTCCTGATTACTGGGTTATTTTTTCAATGTCTGAAACAAGTCCACAGCCCTAGGAATTCCTGGTGACCTCCCATCCAAGCACTAGCCAAATTTAATCCTGCTTAGCTTTTGTGAAAACAGCCACGTTTGTATCACATTCACATACATTTTTCATTCCAACTTCTCCCCATATCTACAATGGTGCTTAAAAATTTGTAAACTCTTTTGAATAAATAAATGAACAAGTATAATTTTTGGCTCATGTGTTTAGTTGGTTCTCTTTATTTAATTTCAGAACTTGTTTGGAGAGCTGATAACATTTTAGATAATATTTATCCAGAAATATTGAAACTTCAGTAGGATAGACAAATGTTTAACACCAATCTGTGTTTTTAATAATCTACATAAAATTCATATACTTTAATATAATATATTAAATGTGGTATTAGATAGGATCAGAAATTCAAGACCAGCCTTAGCCAAGATATATAGATATATAGAATTCTTTATTGGCCAAGTGTGATTGGACACACAAGGAATATGTCTTTGGTGCATATGCTTTCAGTATACATAAAATACAAGATACATTTGTCAAGAATGATAAGGTGCAACACATAATGATAGTCATAAGGTACAAATAAGCAATCAG
>JANHFT010000810.1:207955-221295 GCA_032467955.1 Pseudoxenodon macrops | reverse complement strand
ACTAAGTGTACCCATGACTGGAGGCTACCTCAACCCTACGAGAAGGAGCGTATCAGGTAGGACCAACGCCCCTTCTCACAATTCAGTAAAGTTCCACGGCAATATGCAATTTCATTTCCATATGATTTTTTGAATCAATAGATCAATAACAATAGCAGCAATATCAATACTTTCTGCAGTATCTTGCAATAATAAAATAAAAATGCTACAAAAGTTCATTCAAAAACTCCCTAGGTGAGAGACAAAGATTTCCACAGTTTAGATAGAGTTGGTTGTATGGTGATACAGTTTTCATTTTTAGTGGTAGCTAGCCCATCTTGCAAATATGCCATTGTATATATCTTGCTTGAATGACAATTTTAGTGTCATAATTAGTTTCCAGTAAACAGCTGTTCAGTCATATTGAATATGAAATATATCTAGGTTTTAGTCCAAGTCAAATTCAAATTCAAAGAAAAAAGGAATAAAAGGAGATCCTTTGAACAAATGACACACAAAATCCAGTTCTTATTAGATTAGAAATACTATTTTTTTCCATATAAAAAAATTGCTGATCCATGTCATTTGTCTATAACATTACTTTTTTCTCTCTCTCCCTCTCAGTGCTGAATGCTTTCAAGTTTCCACTATTGATTGGCATTGGCCTATCTTCAGTTATCGGACTTTTATCCTGTCTGATTGGTTATTGTAGTTCCCGTTGGTGTTGCAAGAAGGAAGTTCAAGAAACTAGGCGAGAGCGTCGGCGTCTTATGTCTATGGAAATGGACTGAAGAAGAGAGATGGATGGCCTTATTTTGGGGACAGAGGGATTTTGGAAGGGCCAGATTTACTCAGACTTGAGTATGGTGAACCAAAATGCCCTGACAACAGAACCATTTGATCTTGTTCTGGATCTGGAGCTGTTTTTCCTACCAATGTTTCACATTGAGAACACATGGTGTGTTTGTCAGCATTTAGCTCTTTTTCCAATGGCACTTTTTATTGGGATAGCTATTTCAAAGGAAAACTGTTGCACAGACATTTAAGATTCACTACCAAAAGTTGTGATTTACAAACAAAAGCAAAACCCTTTTCTTGTTTAATAGGAAGGTGGAATTGAAATTGTTTGCATACAATTAAAAAGTCTGCCTTATAACTAAGTTCTCTAGATAACATCTCTAGAGAAGGGAGGAAATGTTTCTGTGCTTTAGATACAGTATGTTTAATGGAAAATCCCTCTTGTGTTTTAGGTGAGATTCAAATTCTTTTTTATTTTATTTTAAATGATGCTGCTTTAGCAGCCTTGCAAAATTGATTTTTAAAAATGTACTTTGTACAAACTTGCTCTTACAGGGCCCACTCCATTCTGATTTATTGTTGAGAAGCACAATTGCTTTCTTTCAGTTAGCTATGCTTGAAACTTAAGTCTTTAGAGAAGTACCATCAGATTTCCTGCTTCTTCTTTTCAAGCTGGTGGGTTTTATGTCATTACTTAACATTTCAGAAACTGGATGGAGCCTGCTAAATGTTCTAATGAAAACTACATTATTAATTCAGTGGCCAAATGTCTAGAAATCCTCTTTATCCACACATGGCTAATTTGGGGGAGAGGGGGGCAGACCCTGACTAATCACAATGGTAATGTGGAATGAACTGTAATAAAATCAAGTACACATTTCCATGGATCCTTTTTGGTTAGCAAACAAATGATTCCCAGCTTGCCACTTCAATTAGACTTTGACACTGCAGGATAAGGGTGTGAAAGATGGATGAAAAGGATTGGATAGGAGTAAGGGAAAATGCCGATTCCCAGATGTTTCTTTGTGCATGACACAATGCCAAGAGCTGTGCCCTTCAGTGTACCATTTACTGTATGTACTCACTAGGAAGGTGATAATTTTCCCACATATATTTTTCCCACAGAGGATTCTTTTTTGGTGCTGTTATACGGAGAGACTTAGGTCTTGTCTTCCACATACTGTTATCCCACAGCCACGAGGTTGTCCTGTGATTTAGGACACTCCATCTTCAAGCACAGCTAGTATTTTTAAGCAATAAAAAGTCTGAATAAAAGTATAATAAAGTAATTATGCTTTAAACGTAACATGATTTGAATCAAGCTAAGAGATTATACTGAAGTAAAAGCCTACGAATCATTTTTCAAAATGCTTCAGACTGAACAGAAAATGTTGATCTTCCAAATATACTGGTGTAATATGAGTTGAATGTACATTGTACACAGGTTGCAGACATTCATACAGATTTAATAATGATTATTGCTGTCATTTTTGTATATTCATCTAAGAAATGGAAAATATGTACAGATCACTCATTGTGCATAAATACCCATTCAACATGCATATTGATATTTTTTAAAATATCCACTTATAGTTTTAAACAGGTATTTGAGCTTCAGGCTAAGCCTCATTGGAAACATCTTTCATGGACATTCCTAGGAGTATTATTAGAGGACTGTCCAATTTTAGCTGCACAATATCAGCTCAAAATTGATTTGGTTCCTCTTTGATGTGTTTTAGTCCTGATTTGTGCTGCTCTATCCTAATCAAGTGATCATAAGATTGCAATTGTAATTTTGGGGTATTCAAATGGGTGCCCCCCGGAAGGATTTGCATCTTGAGAGTTTAAAGTTTTCTCTTCAAATCTGTGACTTGGAAAGTTTATAGAGTCAATATGGTTTGAGTTTGGAGCTATTTAGGGGGCTTAGCAAATGATTTGTCTGGCTGACCAATCTTCTTTTCAGAAAGGCTTTTTCATAAAAAACTGTTTCACACTTCACATTTATGGCATGACCCTAGAAGTTATTTAAATGGACAGACCACAACATTTAACAAACCTCTTTGTTTATTGCTTCATAGTACGAGTTTATTGCTTCATAGTACGAGTTAATTTTTGAGATTATTTTTTGCCCATACATTAAAACATCTTATTTCGACAGTAAAATTGTGATAAGGAAACTATTGTGAAGCACAAATGATACTTTCATACCTATTTTTATTTCGTATGTCTTTTTGTTCTCACAGTTTGAGGAAGAAACAAAAACATACTTAAATGCAATAATTATGGAATAAATGAGCCCAGGAGAGTGCTTGAATTTTCTCAAGTACTTGTTGCACATTGACATTGTCTCTTTGTGGAAAGAAACTCAGGTTTGATTCAGGAATTTCTTATTATTCATTGAGGATTCCCTTTCTCTCCAGTTTTGCCCATTCTTTTGAACCGGAAAGAGAAGGCAAACTTCCAAGCATCAATTGGCCAACAGGACATAGTTCCTCCCTTTGGATTTGAGGTGATGCTTCATGCCCTGTTCTGAACTACACCTGAAATAGTACACTCTTTTTTCAATTGTACCAATTTTATATCATTCCTCAAATAGATCTTTTATCTCCATAAGATTTTTTTTTTTTTACTCCTACATTAAGATCACTCTGTTTCTTATTTGAGACTCAGTTTCTCAGTATATTTGTCAAAGCTTCAGTCATGGGTTCAATAGTCAAATATCCTAAGGGCTTCCGTTGATCTGGTTTTTCATTTTTGGCATTTTTAACTTAAAGAAACTGAGGACACTTGGAATGTGAAATGAACTTGTTTTCAGAAGTATCTTGAATAAAGGAAATGGAATATCCTTTGTTCATTTTAAGAGGGAAGATTCAAGTGCAGTTCTGGATGTTTTTTTAAAATATTTCCAGAATAGCTTTGGAGGATAAGAATTGAGCAGTTATAATGATTTTGTGTAATGTGTGTGTTTTTATATGAAAAATAAATGGTCTTTTTATACAATTTTTGTTTTGTGGTTATTGTGTTGAACTACAGGTTATTTTTGCTTCAGGCACAGGAATCTAGATATGTTTTCCCAATGGATGGATTCTTTTCTGTTGCATTTATATCCCAATATTTGCATGACATTTAGAGAAGAAAAAGAATTGTAGTTTGTCAATTTGGCCCTGTGAATTTTGTTTCACAGCTGATTTTATTTCAAAATGATGGATTGAAAAGAAGTGATTTTGCAACTGGTGTGTTCTTCCCTGTGCAGGGTTTAGTATTGTGCTGAAAATATATTGAAACCCCTCACCCTCTAGTAATTATGTTGATAATGCTGCAATGGTATTTCCTTAGAAGAAATAATTTCTATATGTACAGACTAGAACTAAATTACTTCATTCCTTTAAGATAATGTTTGTGCAGAGCAATCTCTTATGCTAGTTTTATAAATTGATCCTGGCACTAATAAACTGATATAAAGCTTGTTTCTTAAGTTGTGGTGGTCACATGAATTGAAATAAATTATCTTCATAAATAAATATTGGGTAAATTATGAGTTGAAGTCCAATTGTAGGCTGCTTTCATGGATAAGGAAGCTAAACCTGTAAAGCCTATATATTTGATAGATAATTGGGTGGGTCTCTGATCTATTCGTCTACCCCACATTATTAAATGTTCACTACACCCTACAATACAAATGCTTACTGTAGCTAAATGTGCACTGCAAGATTATGTGGAAGCTAATATTTATGTCTGATCACATGCGGCTATATAATTTTTTTAGATATTTACAGGGTAGGATTTCTTCAGAGTTCTGGGCTTTTTAGAGCCCCCTTTCAGTATGAAATATTGACACTATATAAAATATGGCTAAGTATAGTCAGATGCCAAGTAGGATTGGGGGTGGAAGAGAAACAAAGGAACTTCTGTTCCACTAAACTTTTGACTCTTAATATGTCATTCTCAACTTTTGGGAGGGCCTGAAATAATCTTTTCCAGTGAAATTTAGCTTTACTAAAGTAATGAAGAATCTATGATGTATATATTGAAAACTCTGTTTCAAGCTTTGTTTGAATATTGCATGAAACTTGACCTCAGAACAGATTTAAACTGTATATTATAAAATGTCTGATTATGTAGCTCAAAGTTGTTTTTCCCCCTTATCTACCCCCTCCCCAAAAAATGTGGTATCCTTTCAGAAACTGCATCTATGAGTTAATGCAATCAATAGCATCATTTTTCAAAAGGAAAAATATCATCCAAGCTGGTCTAAACCTTGCAGATCTTGTGAAATGGAAACAGTCCTCTAGGAAATCTTATCAAGCTAAAGTACTTTTAAAAATATTAGCAAAAGTACCAGCAAAAGATAAAAGTTTATTTTTAACAGCCTAAATGAGAGCTCTGTGGCTTAATGGTTCAGATGTTAGACCAGATGTGAGGAGATAATACATTCATATTTACTGAATAACTGCTCACTAGTTCTGGAAATAAAATGGGGACAAATTCCATGAACTTTCCAATTTTTTACATGTTTAACCAAATAATATAAAAGGTAAAACAAGTTTCCCATGGTGTCTCCTATTAATATAACACTGACAGAAAGGAAGATTATTTTATAACGATCAGCAGGACTTGTTTGTATATGCACATTCCTAACTTGATTATTGTAATTTTTAAAGTGTCAGTATACATATATTTAAAAAGCCATTGTAGCCATCCTACCACACAAAGAACTGTAACCTTGTACAAAATACTTTTCAGTGAAGTAAACTAGCTGATTGTATCAAATATTGAATCAGTATAGGTATAAATATATCTGGGTTTAAATCAGATCATTATAAGAAGAATCCGTAGTACCTGACCTATCTTTCTTCAACTCTTGAAATTAAATATTTGCCATAAAACCACCGTACATTAGCATATTTATTTTCTTGTTTACTTTCAGAGATCTCTGTTCTTACCCACCCATCCCCCATGTCAATAATCATTATCAAATGCCCACCAAAACATGACTTTTAACAATTAAGAGGACATCTGGTTCATATACCAGGATAACATGTTACAAAACAAAAGAGCCACTGCAGTAGACTATTCCTTTTGGATCCAGGATATCTTAATCAAGGGGTTGGGACTGAGCAATCACTGACCCAAAGTAACAGGTAGCCAATATAGCAACCAATGAACAAGAATGATATCATAGTAATACCTTTTACCCATTAATATCCTGCTGCCTGCATTGTATACCAACTGCATTTTGAGGATGATCTTCAAAAGCAGCCTGATAAAAGTCACATTACAGTAGTCAAAACCCATGATAAAGAGAATATGACTCCCTATTATCAAGGTATCACAATCTAAGTACTCCAAATGGCATACCAGCATAAGCTCGGAAAAGGTTCTATATGTGTTAAATTAAATGGACTGGGACTTCTACTCAATATATCTGAAAGGTGTGAAGTTATGGAAAGTTACATTAGAACAAATACCAAATTGTCTGGATTCACACAACACATTTAATCAGGTCAGTTCACTAATTCCTAATTACAACAAATATATTATGCTTAATGTTCATTTTAGTTAATTTGTGGAAATAGAAGGGTCTTAACATCTAAGTCTCTCACCCAGGCTATTTAAGGTCAATATATTGTGCAAATGATGAAGAAAATGTATTAATATTTAACCAAGTTGTAGTGTATTTTGCATTAATAAGTTTCATTAAAAAATTAGCCTGAGACCAACACCTCTCTAGATGGTGCTGTCTTGTTTTGGAAGGTAAATCTTATGTTATTCACTTTAATTGTTAGGATGGCAAAAGTAATTTATATCCATAGAATCTCGCACACCAATTTGGCAGACTAAACACAACATGTGATTGTCCCTAAATAGACTTCCCATGTAGATAGACTGCATGAATCTCTAAAACCTAGCTATCCATTCTATTTCAAACTCATGAATAACTCAACTTTTGAAAATGACATCTCTAGGGTTAATAGAACATTGTGCTCTTTGCCAAGCAGAGTAAATTAAAGGGAATATTTCTTCCGTGGCTTCCTAAACTGTCTTTAGATTCCTAAAAATCCTATATGTGTGTACAGACCTATGGGGAGTTATTTGTGGAAACTCATAACATTTCAAAATACACGGAATCAATTTGCAAAAGGGAGAAGCTGCCGTTCTTTATAATAAATTTTTAATGATTTATAAATGTATATATTACTTTTGTCCCCTTCAATAATCATTAGTCTCCCCTGCAATCATCTTCTAGAAATCTTATATTGGAATCCAAACTTCTGTTTAGTTTTGAAATGTAGTATCTGCAGAAACTCATGCTGTAATAACATAATATTAAAAGTCATTTTCTTTGTATAATATTTAATATTTTCAGTAACAAAACTAGAGTTAGTCTTATATTTTTAGATGATGTTTATCATTTAAAAATATTTATTTTTGTATCAAAGAAGAAAATAGGCATAATGATACCAAAAGATTGAAGAAAGGTGAAAAGTTACTTGTGACATTTTTCAGCCTGCAGACCAAATGGAAACTAAACTTTTCAAAATAAAAATTCCCAATATAAAAGAATAAAAAAAAAATCCTTCCACCACCCTGGTGACAACACATAGGCCCCTTGGCAGAACCAGGTCTTTAGGGTCTTACGAAAGAGTATCAAAGTGTGGGCCAATCTAATCTCTGCGTGGATGATATTCGAAAGAGAGGGATCCACCATGGAGAAGGTCTTCCTTCTGGGTTTAGCTAGATGGGACCCACAACATTCCTTCCCTCCCTGCTGTAGTGGATTGAGTGGATGTAATTGGGAAAAGACAGTCCCTCAGATCACCCAGTCCCAAGCCATGAAGGGCTTTAAAGCTGACAACTTGAATTGCACCTGGAAGAAAATCAGCAGCCAATGCAGCTCCCACAGGAGATGTGACACATGCACGTTTGGATCTGCACAAAACCATGTGGCCACTGCATTTTGAACCAATTAGAGCTTCCATATGCTTTTTAAGGGCAGCCCCATGTAGAGCACGTTGAAATAGTCAAGACGGGAGGTAACTAGGTTGTGAGTAACTGTGAGCAGGAATTTTTGGTCCAGGAAAGGACATAACTGGCACACAACCCACAGTCGCACAAGGATCTCCTGACCATGACTGTCACCTGCTCCTCAAGATACACTGGATCTGTTTGGATCTTTTGGCCCATTAGGAGACTCATATCCAATATTTACATTATAATCAAAACTATTGTATACCAAAAAAAAGCTAAATACTTGTTGACAAAGATGCTCTTAAATGTGTAGAACACTAAAATTTTCATTCTGCTTCTCAGGGGCAAGAATTTCCAAATATTTGTACACAATTCCTCACATTTTAAAAATCTGAAATCAATGGTTGTATTGAAAGGTTTCATTTTTTTAAAATGAGCATTCTCCCTTTAAGATTCATACCCCTAGAGGGTGCTGGAGTAATGCTTGTAACTTAGCAGTACTGTACCTACCTGTAGTTGTGTGTGGTTGGGGGAAGGCTGTTACATTTGTTTTTTGCTTTGGGTTTTCTTTTCTTTTTTTCAAAAAAATTACATAATCTTGAGATATTATTTAATAATGTGCCTCATGTTTTTCTATGATTGCTCAATTCCTGATCTATTTTTTATTTCCGTGACTATGAAATATGGGCAATAAAACCCTTCAGATGGTTATAAAATGATAAAAGAGAATTGGGTTTCTTTCCATTTTTATTTTTAAAGATATTATTCATTCTGCTGTATGACACTTAAATTTACAGAATCACATAGTACTGGGACCAGAAGACAACTTTTATATAATCTCAATTGATATACAAATTAAAATTAAATGTGCTTTTTTTAGAGAGCAGATTTTACCACAGGAAGGAGGGAGGGAAGGAGGAAGGGAGAGAGAGAAAGAGAGAGAGATTAGAAACTTTATTGATGGACTTTTTTTTTCAAGATATAACTGATTGGATGAATAATATGACACCCCACCCTGTCTGCTGGAAAGATTGTAGCTTGGAGGTCAAAATCCACTGAGACTGAAAACAGCTTATCTCAAAAGGACAGTAGGATGCTGATAGAACTTAAGTATTTATTTGGTGTCACCTCTGTCTTCTGATTCTTTATCTAAGAGATTAGGAGACTATCTTTGATATAAATTTATCAGATGGAAGGACACTGTTCTGCCATGCTAAAAACTAGGAATTTATCATACTTTTTTTACTGTATTACAATTTACATTATATGTAGATTGCCAATACCTCAAATTGTTACTAATAATTCACCCATCTCAGTCTGGATTTATAAAAAATACATAAACTTCACATAAATTCCACCTGGTGACTGATATTTTGAACTTCATGGCAGATGAATTAGAAACAATTGGTTTAGTTTCATTGGATGTGAAAACATCTTTGATATGGTTCAGTTTGAAATTAGGAAGTGTGTTCTAAAAAGATATGGGATACATGACAAATGGATTTATTTCTTCTTCAAATTATATTATTTGGCACTCATCAAGAATGTCCCCCCTTTAGTCTTTAATTTGGTCTTTGAACTCTTACCTTTTTTATTGAATAATAAAATATAAAATAAAAATAAAATAAAAATAAAAATATATATTTATTTTATATCTAAAGATATAAATTCATGAATATAATTCATGACCATTTTGGATAATAAGGTGTCACTATGTAGGCCAGGAAATCAGCTTCACAGAAACGCTAAAACTTATTTCGTTAGAATTGACTATAATAATAGAATGGTGTCTGACTGAACTTATTAAGAGACTTATTAGGAGACTAAACTTCACTTCCTAATAATAATTCAATGGATTAGGAGGTATCTACCTAAGATGCTTTCAAATGTTATTTTATTGTTCTGGACTTAAAACAACATCTCAACACCTTTGGCCCATAGGAAGAGATGAAAATAGAAAATTTTCTATTGAAAGGTATCTCATTCAAATACTAAGGTTAAACAAGACATAAATATTGTAATCAATAGTACATAATGGCTATTTTAAAAACTTTGAGAGACTGACTTCTAAAAAAATATTTGCCCATAAGATCATCAGTCCCATCTTAGCCATGAAAGCCAGATGGATGACTTTGGACCAGTCACTTTCTCTTTCAGTTCAACCCACCTCACACAGTTGTTGTTGTGGAGGGGAAAGGGAGAGGAAAGTGTGTTGAGCATGTTTGGGTTATTTGTAAAAATAATAAAGGGATAAAAATAAACAAATACAGTTGAAACATGTATTGACTAAACAATGTCTAATTGCTTTGCCTCTCAGAAGTACATGCAATCCTAAAATCTGTAAGACATGAAAGACTTGAAGTGAAATCAACAATTCTATGTGGTTAGGAATTACAACTCAGAATTAAGGTTAGCATTACTGTAGCTATGCACTATGGAATGAAGAATTGTAATGTCCAATCTTGGAAAATGAATAGGTTTAAATTTATAGGAAACGTAAAACATATTTATGATTTAAGAATTAAATACATTCATAAGAAAATATTAGTATTTCATGCCTATTGGACCCTCAAATAGTGTTTTAAAAGACTTGTACTTCTGTTTTTTTTAATCTTGGCATTGTAAAATATTTGAAAGATTTTTAATTCGTAAGATTTAGTCTTGGCTATGTATTAGCTTTGTTTTGGTTTCAAACATAGCATATATTAATAGCAATTTTGAAAAGAAATATAATAGTTAAATATTATAAATTTGTTACTAAATTATGTTCCCAAAATATGGAAAATTTATTATATTTAGAGCTTTAGTTCTGTTGAACGTGGGACTTAGCCAAAATGATAATCTAACAAGAAACTGAAAATATTATATTGCTAAAGTTAAGGGACCAATTCATGATATGACCTGATTATATAATCAAAATTGTCTAATTTAAAAAATTATTTATGAAGCTGAGACAACATATCAATGAATGGTCTAAATTTAATCATTAGCTTAGCAATTGCATTTATCCTATATTAATACTAAATGAAAATCATATACATATTTTATCTTTTAAATTATTTTTATGTAATATTTTCATTCCATTTCTTTCATTTAGGCTCTGTTTATTGTAATTCATAAATGAATGCTCTTTTCTCACTATATTATGATTATCCTATATATAAATCAGAGGTGGGTTGCAGCAGGTTCTGACCAGTTCTGGAAAACCAGTAGCAGAAATTTTGAGTAGTTCGGAGAACCAGTAAATACAACCTCTGACTGGCCCCTCCCCCATCTATTCGCTGCTTCTTGAGTCCCAGCTGATCGGGAGGAAATAGGGATTCCTACCCCCTGAGTGGGGTAGGAATGGAGATTTTATAGTACCCTTCACCTGCTATCCCCACCAAGCAATGTTCACCAAGCCACGCCACGCCTACCAAGCCACGCCCACAGAACTGGTAATAATTTTTTTTGAATCCCACCACTGATATAAATATATTTCTGTTAGTGTTGTCATTATTTCTATTTCACTATAGTAACTTCAATACAATAGTGACTAATAACTTTAATATTAAGTGTACATGCTGTCAGACACAAGAGAAAATGTGGTTAAACTTCTCTATAGTTTGTAACTATATTTCTAAAAAAAATGTGGTTAGAAAAAAACGGATGGAACATACAGAAACAAAACCACAAGAATTATAGGTTTAACCTTCTATGGAGCAATAGGTAGCATTGGATAAAACACAAACTCATGCACCTTAGCAAAAACAGAAGACGTTAAGCTAAGCTCCAGAACCAAATAGAAAGCAAGGTCTCTGAGCTGCATCAGAATGACCAGGAATAAGTCACTTGGAGATGAATATATATTGTTTCATAAGGAGAAGGTAAAGGACAGGTATATAATCATTTTTATTAGAAAGTGGATCATAACTTAGATTTTTAAGGTTAAGAGTTTCCACAATGGAATATCAGAAAAAGCAATAGCAGAAATATGACAGTGACCCTTTTAAAATGGCTCGAAACATCAATAAGACTAATAATAGTCAGGAATTCAATGGATATAAATAAGTGCACAAATTCAAAATCATCAGGAGAAAAAACATAATTTGCTTGTGTCTCCTGAAGCACCCTACAAATATATGTAATAAAAATTATTAGTTATATATTTTCTATTGTAAGGGCAATATACACAAATGGAAAATCTTGTGTAAAATTTCAAGAAAGGGTCATTCAACACCTTTTATTGGAGAATAAAATGTTTTAACTTTTAATAAATGTTATCACTAATATTTCCATGGCAGAACCTGGAATTGTCAAGCAGATCTTTGTGAAGTTTGTGACAGAGAATATTAAAATACATTCAACTTGCTACTCCCATATCTAAATACATACAGCTACGAGAATTGTATATGTAGAAATTAATAAATCAACCAGGAATATATTGTCAGTGAAAGTTTTCCCATATCAGGTAAAAGTCCTAGATAATCTAGCATTCTTTATCACATCTTCATGGATGATCAGATACATGCATGAAAGTCACAAGTTCATAGTTCTCTTCCACTGGTGCTATTTAGCAACTGGTACTTAAAATATGCTGCCTTGAATTCAGACTAAATAAACATCAGAGTTAGTAATCACTGACAGTCTCGCAAGCCATAAATTTTAAATCAGTAGCAGAGGTGGGTTCCTACCGGTTCTAACCGGTTCTTTAGAACCGGTAGTAACTTGGCGATGACATAATGGGCTGGTTCCTTCGGTGTGGTGGGCACCGCTATTTTGGATGTTGTTTCTGCACATGTGCAGAAGCTAATTTTTGCTTCTGCTCATATGCAGAAGCATTTTTTGATTGCTGCGTGTGCACGAGGCGCGACCTTGAGCAAACCGGCAGCAAAACAATTCACAACTCATCTCTGATCAGTAGCCAATGTCAGCATTATATCAGAAAGCACCAAACACCTTACCTCATATTCTGAATAACATTCCCTTTTTTTCTCAGTTTCACATTCAGCTTCAATAGATGTCTCTAATTTTAAAAAACTTTTATAAACTTTTCTGTCTTCATTTTTTCCAGGGTCATCCACAGTTAAATACATTCTAGATGTACATTTATTATTGTAGCCTTTGTTGTAGAATTTTCTGGAAGAACTTTAACTTTTTTATTTCCGCTTTCAATTTTATAGATCTATAGCTGTGATGGTGACCTATCGCATGCATGCACCCTTTCTGCGGCACGCGAGCCGTTGCCCAGCTTGGCTGCAGTGTGTATGTGCATGTGCGCCTCCCACTGGCCAGCTGATTTTTGGAATGGGGCAGGGCGCATGCAGGAGATGTATGTGCATGCACGGGGACTTGTGTGTGCCTGTGCAGGGCAGACGGGAGCACGGGAGGCGCACCGTCCCCTGTGGCTCATTTTTGGTCTCAGGTGGCTGCAGGTGTTTCAAGTAGTTTTAATCAAAATGCAGTTAAAACGCAATTATCTCCATTGAGAATATAAATACATATATACAACAGTAACAGGAAGTAGCTCACAGGAGTAAATAGAGGTAAATCCTAGAGAGGCAGGAAATGCATCACAAAACAATGGAGATGAATGCTAAAGAGGAATAAAGCTG